>MJUU01045071.1:20935-56312 GCA_002080025.1 Modiolus philippinarum
TCATTTTTGTACGGTGGTAAATATTTTTGTTCTTTCACGAATTACAATGAAAACACACAAAAACCGGAGGCATACAGTAATTGAACCGTGCATGCACAGTCCGGACCCCGAATAATCCAAACTCGCACCGAACTGACACCGGAACCCTACCGGACAAGCACCGAATAAAACATATTTATAACAGTAACATACCGGACGAGTACCGAATAAAAACGGTCTGTTAACGGAAACGTACCGTGTGAGCACCGAGTAAAAACGAATTGAATAGGTTCTATGTAAAAGTATCGATTTTAAAAGATGAAACCCATGTCTTTTGACCACTCAACACCTTATTTTACACAGACAATCATTACACCGTGCTTGACCAATGAAATTCATTTTCCCAAAATGTCACCAAATAGAAAGGCAAGAGAAGAACTGTCGGGTTACAGTTTACCTTCTCCACCAAAAGGCGAAAATGCCATTAATGATACTAAAGACAAAGAATGGGTTAAAATTATACAGGCTCTAGGGTAGCGAATGCTGCTTAACACATAAAACATTAAATGGCGAGAAAACGGACATTTTTTTTTTTTATGTTTTGGGTATATGTCAGAATAATGTTATTGCACCATATAGATAGAAATAAACAGTCTTGCAATTACTAAATTAAATAAGCAACTTATAAAAAGTAGTGTATAACACCTTCTATTGGATGACCACAAAATAAGCAACCGTAGTAAATTCGTTTTAAGCAAAATAAGATTGGTAAAAGTAGGCCACGTTTTAAAAGGTAAAACAGGTCAAAATCAGAAGAAAAGAACAGAAAGTATGACCCAAATAATCGGCCTATGCGTCAACCAGGTAATTTCTGTTACTCTTCAGTGGTTCATGTTTATTTCGTTCTGGCAGAGTCATTTTGGGTTTCCGCCAAGTTGCCTCATAGTTGAAGCTATAAGGCCGAAAATTATGGGCCTTTCTGTCTGTTCCTTTCTTGTGATTTTTAGCTGTTTTTCTTTTTTTATATTTTTTTTTATATTTTATATTATGTGCTTATTATCTTTTAATTGTGGCCTACTTTTACGATTCTTATCTTGTTTATTACATGTTAATTTTGACCATTGAAAACATACATTTTTATAAAGTTGCTTTATTCGGTGCACGTCTGGTGGTTTCCGCTGTAAATCCGGAACTCGAACGGTTTATCCGTTACCTCTTCGGTAAAAGTCCGTTTCACTAATTTAATCTACCGTACATGAACGGATGCAAGACCGACAAGTAACGAATGAATAGCGTATATAAAACGCATGAGAACCGAACAAAACGTAAACCTACCGTACATTCACAGGACATTTTGTGCGGTATATGTCCGTTCCAAGTTTTGAACATGTTCAAAATTTTTCACCGTACAAAACAGACATCAACGTACTTGTACCGTATTCACTGAATAAAGAACGGACGACTAACGTATATGAACGGAGACGAACGGATATAATTTAATTTATTTTAGTGTAAGAGGGGCTTTACAAATTAAAGAAAATCTAAAAATTAAATTTATAATATATCTCAGTTCAAACTATATTAATTTATACAGAACTATCCATCTGAATCAATTATCATAAACCACAAAAATTGTATCACTACATCTAAAACTAAAACAGAGCACTTAATGTAGAAAAACATAAAGGATAAGCAGCCTGGGTAAATCAAAAATCGAATTTTACAAAACAGCAAAAGCAATTATCGGAAAGCAGAACATCAACATTCCTTTCCAATCTGAAGATTTTTAGAAAATTCAATATTCATCTTATGCTTAAAATCATTTTAAAAGGGGGATAAACTGAAGGATTATCCAGAACTCGAAAACAGCATGTTTTAGTATAAGAGGCTCTATATTGCCAATAAGATGTATAAGGAGTTTGTTTTTCCCAAAATATGCCTGTAACAAATTTAGTTAACTGATACATTCAATCTTATAATAAGAGACCTTTTTTTACATTTTAGAATTCGAAAGTTGTAATGAAGTATTTCTTCATATTAATTTGACTTTGATTAACAAAAGGCATATAATATTTACAATTTGTACCTTGAATTTCATTAGTTTGTAAAATTAAAGTTTTAAATTATTTTGATTTTTTTTTCAGACGATTTTAGTGAATGTAAACAAACATACAATAATTCAAGATTTATTGGAGTCTGTGTGTGGTAAACGACAACTGAACATTGATGACCATTATGTCCGTGTAAAGTTACCAAATACTCTGCCAGGAGTCTATACCATACCGGAACCTCAGGAAATTATCAGAAAAATGGTAGGAGTTGAAAACACTGAAAAAAAACAATTAAAGTATTTTATTTTCTCTAGAAACAAAATGTTCACAGGAAATAGAGAAATTAAATGCAGTATCATGATGCATGATGAGGAGAATTGGCCAACCCCATTTTAACACAGAATGAATGACATGTTTTGTCAGATAAGCAAAACTAGATACATAAAATAATTTGAGTAAATGATGAACAAAGTAACTTTTGAGGAAATGTTACAATGAGTAAAATTAGAGTAAATGTAATGTTGAGTAATTATGTCTCCCCCTTTTAAGAGGAGACATATTGTTTTTGTCTTTTCCGGAGACATATTGTTTTTGTCTTTTCCGTCTGTCGTCCGTCCGTCAGTCTGTTCGTCTGTCCGTCTGTTGGTAACAAAGTTTGTGGACGCTAATTCTCCTACATCTTTTATCAGATTTCAACCAAACTTCACAGGAAAGTTGAACATAATGCTTAGTTGTGCATATTGTCTCGCCATATTGATGGGCTAATTTTTGTGGGAGTTATGGCCTTTTTGACTTAGAATTTTGCAAAATTAAGTTTGTGGATGCCAGTTCTCCTACAGCTTTCATCAGATTTCAACCAAACTTCACAGGATTGTTAACCATCATGCTTAGTTGTGCATATTGTCTCGCCATATTGATGGGCTAATTTTTGTGGGAGTTATGTCCCTTTTTGTCTTAGAATTTTGCAAATTTAAGTTTGTGGATGCCAGTTCTCCTACATCTTTCAAAGGATTTTTACCAAACTTCACAGGATTGTTGACCATCATGCTTAGTTGTACATATCATCTAGATGGAATTATCAGCTACCTGGTGGCAACATAAAACTTACTTGTGTTTTATCTTTCAAAGAACAGTATATATTGGGGGAGACATTCATTTTTGTATCAAAAACACACTTCTACTTTTGTTGTTAATTTAACATAGAATGAATAAGACCCTGTTTACACTTGCAGTTTTAGATCGATCTAAAGGGAAATCGATTAAAATTAGATCGATCTTAAGCAAGTATAAACAGTTTAGATCGATTCGGAATAGATCTAAACTAGACCACATCGCGAGGTGGTCTAAATTAGATCGATCTAAACTGAATCGATCTAGCAATAAGTGTAAACGCAAAGATCATTCCCGAATCGATCTAAGAGTGATAAATATTTACATTGTCTTTGCAGGCTAAGTGTAAACACATCAGTTGATTTTAGATCGATCGCGATCGATCTAAGGGTAAACAATGTAAACGCAAAGTGATTTAAAATAGATCGATCTGTATTTTGTTCTAATGTAATCACGGTCTAAGAGTATTATGAACTCAAAATCTGCATAGATGGTACACGTGAGATGGAAGTAATACAACAGTTGTCTTATCTCTGTTACCTTTCCTGACAATTATGTAAACAATGTTACCACATTACCACCAAAATTGCTGTCAGATATTCAAATATAGATGGTTTAGTCATGTCATTTAACTCAGAGAGAAAACAAAAATAAAAGTATAATTTGTCATTCAGATAGGATAAAACAATTATGAGGGGTAAAAATAAGAACTGTCGTTTTATTTTTGTTTAAAAAATATTTTTGTGGCCAGAATCTCTTTTTTCGTTGACAAATAACAGACTGGAATACAATTTTATGATAAATATGAAAACAAAAGTAGACAAAAATATGACAATTATTACTCCATGGTCAATATTGTACCATATTTAGCAGGATGATAGACAGTTTGTTTTTGTTTTTACAGAAATACGAGTCTATAGAGGTGTGTGAAAAGAATGTCTTCCAAATTGACCTTGTCAAGTCACAGAATGAAACAGAATTTGGATTTGCCGTAGAAGCTGAGTTGGCCCAGAGTTTTGAGAGAGATGATGAGTTACGGTTGTATGTTAGTAATGTACTCCCTGCCAGTATAGCCATGCAAGCAGGTAAGAAATTAGTACATAAACTATATTTATTTAAAGGTAATGGATCATGACGAACATTTTATTTTTTAGAACTTTTTCTCTCCTCCTTTTAAGGGAAAAAGTGATAAAAAGGGGAAGCAGAGAAGCCCAATAAAAAGTTTAAAATGTGTAAACTTTCATTGTTTAAGTTAAGGTTTTATTCATACTGGACTGATTAGATAATTTTTTTCTACCTAACTTCCAAGTTTTTTTTATTATTCTTTTGGTAGAATTGTTTCAAAATATTTCTTCAAGATATAGAAATAAAAACTGAACAACTGAGAGCGAAAAAATATTTCTAGATCATGATCTAGCTGAATGAGAACATTTTTAAGCCCTGCCCACCCACGAATGTGGAAGGGGCATATAGTGTTACCCTTGTCTGTCCTTCCGTCTGTACGTACATAAGTCCATACAACTCGTTAAGTTTTGCGTTCAAGTCCATTTCTCAGATACTGTAAGGTATAGAACAATGATAGTAGACCAGTAGGTAGATCTTGGATAGTACTACATAGTTCACAAGGCAGTTTGAAAACTTTGACCTATATTTCATGGTTGAGTGACTCTGGTTAATTTTTTTTGTTAAAGTCCATTTCTCAACAATTACATGTTATAGGACAATGGTGTTTCATCAAATTAATTGCCTTGATAAGTACTACCTAAATCATTGACATTTAGGTGGCTTTGACCTACATTTTATGCTTCAGTGACTTTGGTTAAGTTTTGCGTTAAAGTCCATTTCTCAACAACTACACATTATAGGACAATGATGTTTCATCAAATTAATTGCCTTGATGAGTACTACCCAAATCATTGACAATTAGGTGGCTTTGACCTGCATTTTATGCTTCAGTGACTTTGGTTAAGTTTTGCGTTAAAGTCCATTCCTCAACAACTACATATTATAGGACAATGATGTTTCATCGAATTAATTGCCTTGATGAGTACTACCCAAATCATTGAAAATTAGGTGGCTTTGACCTACATTTTATTCTTCAGTGACTTTGGTTAAGTTTTGTGTTTAAGACTATTTCTCAACTACTATGTATTGAAGCATCATAATATTTCACTGTAACATTCAGCTAAAAGAGATCTGCCAATTTCACCAACAATTGTGTGACCATGACCTACATTTTATGGTTGAATGACTTTGGTTAAATTTTTGATATCATCACAATTTAGTGACAGGGAAGTAATTTTATGAATGATTGACTTGAACTAATCTGTTGCGATAAATTTATTGGTGGGGCATCTGTGTCTGTGTCTTACAGACACATTCTCTAGTTCTACAATGAATTTTGCATAGAACTCCAAAAATATTAACTTAGTTTAAAACTTTTGTAGAAATTCTAGCGATAGCTGTTTGTTCCATGTGCACATTTAACCATCTGCTGATAAAAAGATAAAATTTCTACATAGGCACATAATAATCACTTAAGCCCCATATAGTAACAGGCCATAGACATTTTTTATAGCCATGAAATAATAAGAGCATGTGTAAATAATGGGTGAATTAATTACTTGTATGTCCACATATATTGTCATGTTTTATGTTACGACATGTAGCCTTTAGTAACAAAACTAGGAAATGTCCAGCGTACGCTCAGTGATTTAATTGTTACTTCATGATTTCATGTGTCTCAGGGAGACCTTATTGTTTAAGTGATAACATCATAGCCTAAGGCTATGGTCCTCTGTGTGTTTTATCAATAAGACTTTCCTGATTAGATGTCATGTACTGTTTATGAATGAATATCACTTGTTACATTCATATTTTTTTGTTTTGCTATATGAACATAACTAGATATGAATGAATTGTGTTTCTTTGGAAGAGACAAATGACTGACAGTTTACTTTTTAGATACAAGATATACACATTCAATATTTACTTTATTACACCTTTTTTCATGAATTATAATCTGCTAAGAAGGCCATAGTTTGAAAAAATAACATAAATTTTCATCTCCTACTTCTGATCTTTTCATCTCCATTAATATTTTTCTCAATTCAATTAAATTCAATTATTCTCAAAAATTAATCCCATTTTTCTCAATAATTGATTGATATAAAATGAAATACAATTTGATTGTCTGCCCTAAGAAGGGTAGGATGAGGATGTAGGAATCTTATAAGGACAAGAATAAGTTGGACTGACATGGACAATACATGCGAATATTTATTTAATCTTGCAAATATAAATATGATTACAATCATAATAGAATGTATGTAAAAATTAAGTATTAGTAAAAGTACTCATGGTTTTACACATCCACCATCTTACTAACGAAGTTGGAACAATTATATTTTTAGATGACATAAAAACATATAGACCAAAGCCTGAAAGTCCCAATGATTTCAAAAGACATTCACCAAAAAAGATTGTAAGCAAAAGTAACTGCACTTTCACCTATCTGCATTATGTAAAGTCCATACAAACTAAACATTTATCTTATTGTGATTCAGGTCTGATAGTAGGGGATGAAATACTTGTAATAAATGGTAAAGTTGTGTCAGAGCAGACATAGTGTATAAATATCTTGTTATGTTACAGGTCTAATGGTAGGAGATGAAATACTTGTGATAAATGGTAAAGTTGTGTCAGAACTAGATATGGTGTATATAGAGAATTTGCTCCATACTTCAAAGTCCCTGTGTTGTACCATAAGGTCTATACACACACAGAGGTCTTCTTCATCACAGAAGTCTGGGGAAATAGATAACATGGTATGTCCCCCTCCACCTAGTCAGTCCCGGATCAGTGAAGATGCTCTAGGTCATCTTATAGTCCCATCGCCAGCTGGTAAGTTTTATATTATTGACCGGGCATAAGATTTTCAATACAGTACCATTTAAAAATTAAGTATGTCTAAAAGAAGTCAAAGAATTGATGCTATTCAAACTACACTTTGAAAACACAAAATTTAATTAAAATCTAGGAACAACTGCCAGATATTCTCTTTGTGTAATATCCGAAAAAATTTGCTAGAAAACATATTCTACTCCCGAAAAATTATCTTAAATGTCATGATACTTTTACCTTTGACCTCATCAATGCAAGAATACAATTTTTATCTTCTGAAAGAAAATGTTTCCCAAAAATATGGAAGGGAAACAAAAGTGAAATAAAGAATTGCAAGTCAAGCCTCAACACAAAACAGATTTTTTTATTAGTAACCAAGGTAACAAACCTCCAGCAGTAACAATTTTAACCCTCCCTTAGTTATAGATGTAGATCTGCAAGTACTGGTCGCCTGTGTGTAGGTTATGACCTTTTGACCTTTATAATTAAAAATAGAAATATAAAGATTATGTTCATCACATCTATGTTTCAATCTTATACTCGAAAACATTTTTGATTTTTTTGCAATTTAAGGCTGTTTGACCTTGACTGTTTGACATTTTGACCCCTTAGATAAATGTCTTCTTTTTCATTCATCTTTGAGGGAATACTTTTAGTAAGAAAATAGATAATATGTTACAATAGCTTGTTAGAGAATTATAATGATTTTCTTCCTTCCTTAGTGTACAGTTATGTGTATCTACATTTGCTACTGCAATACACATATTATATTATAATGTTTGTTTTGACTTGTGTTTTAGATAGTGGAAGTCTATCAAACAAAAGTTTACAGTCTAATTCCCAGTCTGATGTTTCTACAAACCAAATAGATGCTCTCTTGTCTGTAAGTATAGCTATATGTGTATTAGGGGTACTGGAATACACTAAAGTTTACAGTCTTATTCCCAGTCAGATGTTTCTACAAACCAAAAAGATGTTTTTTGTCTACAAGTATAGTTATATGTGTATTTAAGATATTAACCAAAACAGCTTCAAGATGAAGAACAACAATAAAAGTGTTGTTTTGCCATGTGTAGAGACTGTCTCATGTGCATTTATTCCACATCCCTTTATTACTTATTCTGAACATCATTCATTGAGAAAATCTTAAAACAATGTGAAAAGTAATTATGCCCCCCTCCTCTGAGATTTCGATGTGTCTCATCCTTAAGATGCAGTCACTTTTCAGCAGTGATGTCAATATTTAACATTAGTTACGTAAAAAATATTCCTAGAACACCTTTGACATTGTATGAAAAAAAAATATCTATAACCTTTGGTGAATGAATCAGGATGTCTAAGATAGCTAAAGGACTTCCTTTTTCCTGTGTCTTATAATATATATTTATTTTACTTCAAAATATGAGACAAAGCAGAAATTTTATTTTTCTTCTTATGTATAACCTGTTGGAATACTGAACCTTTGCATGCAGCTTTCATCAGTGAGTTATACCCATACTATATAGCAAGCTGTTGAGACCCTTTTAAATAGTGCAAAGTAGTTCTCTGCACTTTGGAAAATTAAAATGAATTTTCCAGAAAAAGGAGAAGGGTGAGATGAAAACATTTATAGGTTATTTGGTGAATTTTTGTGATTAGAATTGAAAGAAAATATTATCTTGATCTTTGAAATGATATCATTGTTAAATCCTGTTATTCACTTCGTCTTTGTAGAGTGCTGACCAAGTTACTGCTATTTGCCGAACAGATATGGACCCCAAACTTGCTGAAAGTTTACAAGGGACCAAACCATTGTCTGAAGCACAAAAATTACGGAAAGTCATTATGGAATTAATAGAAACAGAAAGAGCTTATGTGAAGGTAGGATCATTTGAATATGATTATGGGTCTTTGAAGTCATTTAACTTGTATTATTTAACTTATTAGATTCATTCATTCAAAGATTTGATTACTGATTCAGGATTAATAACTGCCAACATTTAAAAATTTTCGTAGGGGTTTGACACATTAGACATTTCCAAGCATACTTCAAAACCTATGAAGGGGCTACAAATCCACTTTCATGTAGTTTTTATTTAGCATCTTTTTGACATAGCAATCATCACCAAATAAACCAGTGACTGTTTTGTTAAGCAAGGAAGCAATAATTGCCCTCTGAAAATTTCAAGTTTGATGCTTACATGGGGGAAACCCCATAAATAGGGAAAGTGCAGGTATGGGGATTTGTTGAGGTGTTTGTTATAGACAGGAAAGTTTGTCTTGTCCAGTTAGAAATATAACCACAGTTTCCTTTCATTAAGTTTTTTAAAAGGGTAACAAAAATAATGATATAAAAAAAGAACAGCTGTAGCATGTTTATTATTCATTCTTCCACAAAACCAAAGACTGAAGCAGCAAGCTGAAGGGTCAATTTAGAAAATGATCAAATGTCCATATTCAGTAAGGTACACTTACATGTCATATATCACTCAGTATCTTAAACAGTCATCAAAACATTCAGAAAAACAATTATTTCATGAATTTGAAAGTCCATAGGGCAATATTTCCTACAAACTCGAATTGTAGCTAAACTCACATATAAAATATCATGTAAATGTCTAAAGCTATGATTAAAGAAAGGCCAGAAAACTTGGTTTTGAATGAATGGCAGTCCAGGGTAAAACTGTATTTCCCCTTTTTATGGCATGAAAATCATTAGTCCAAATATTTGTATCAACACAGATAAACAGATAAAGTGAGTATTTCATGAATTTACCTTTTTCTGTTATTTCAGGATTTAGAGTTTCTGATTGAACGATACTTAGAACCTTTGAAGGAAGAGACATTTTTATCCAGAGATGATACTGATCATTTGTTTGGAAATATACATGAAATATCCCAGTTCCAAAAACAGTTTCTCCAAAGTTTGGAAGAAGCCATGCAATTAGAGGGAGATTTTCTTGCCATTGAAGATCCCAAATTATTCAGAGTAAGTACTTTATGAATTTATATATAATATGAACGTGATTTAACTTTTTAACCTCCATGTTTAGCCATTACTGAAAATGGTAATACTTTTTCAACAACTTACTGACATACTTGTATGGATGTTAGAATTAACAATTTTGAATTTCGGCCATTATACAATAAATATTCTGCATGAATGATAATCTCCCTTGTTCTATTTTAAGGACTTAGAGTTACGGGTATGTGATATTATAGTTTTGTGTTTATTCAGATATGTTTAATGTTGTCAGAATGAAACATAAACAGTTACGTGCCAAAAGTATTGCAACATTTAGTGAAATTTTTATGTGAATTTCTTGTTGAAATGGCATCTATTTAAAAAATTCCATAGAATTTATTTCTTGGTAGATTTTTTAAAAACCAGAAATGAATTCTATAGAATTTTTTTAAACCGAGGCTGTTTTATTTATATCAAGAAATGCACAAGAAAATTTCACTTTTTGAAATACTATTGGCATGTAACTGTATATCATGTGTACAGTAAAATTGCTTAAGTATTTCATGCTTTGAATATTATAAAATTATGGCCTTATACAGAGGTGAATGAAGTTTCCAGGCTATTAAAAAAGCGAATTCTCCAATACAAAAGGTCATAACTGTTATTTTATTATGAGAGGAAACACTGATGATTCTGCTTTTGAAGTTAAAAAATTATAAAAATTAGTTTGGGTACAAATTTTATGGTTTTATACAAACCATATAGTACCATTTGGAAAGTTTTGAAATACTTATGCCAACTTACTATCTATGTCTTCCAACTATGTTAGTTGTTGTGAACTATATATAAATATTGGTCTAAAGGACTTTTTATAAATAGACCAATCATGACTACAAAATTTTAATTTATTCTTGAGTGTTTTTTGTTCTCTCAATATTTTCTTGATCTAATTACTATAATTTCAATTGTTATGCCCCACGATTTAATCTTGCATTAAACAGAAATCATTTTCATATTATCCTGTTTAATCATTTTTCTTGTATTAAGAAAATATTTCATGTTGTATTTTTTTATATATATAATATATGTGTTTGATTTGATTTCAAAAAAGAAATGGAAATCTAAAAAGAAGTATTTTTACACCAAGATATATTTGAACATTTTATGCTTTATTTTTTACCACACTGAAAAATTATATATTTGATAATTTTTTTAAATCATTTAAAAAGATAATTAATTTACATAAATAAATGAAAAGTTGGTTCTGAAAGTTCACTTGTGTGATAATCTTATCTATGGACTAGGAGAGCACTGTTATGTATAGAATTGGTCAAACATTGGCAAATTCTGGTAAGACAACAAATATACTGCAAAATTTTTGAAAAAAAAAAGAAAAAGAAGTCACTCTCTGAGTTAGGGGACAGCATTTACTAACAGATTTTAGTCTAAAAAATACAGGAATGGGATGAAACAATAATAAATTACATGGAACAATATCGTCACTCAAGTCTAATTATTTGATAATTTTTTCAGAGAGTGCTATTTTCCCTTGGTGGATCTTTCCTGTTTTATGCCAACCATTTCAAAGTTTACAGTTCATTTTGTGCTAGTCATACAAGATCTCAGAAAATTCTAAACCCAGGTGAGTTGCTATCTAGACATTTTGAACTCGGCTCATGAAATCTGAGATAATCTTCCTCTAGGTCTTTAGAAAGACTATGTTTGTTTCATAAACATCCCAAAAAAAATACTTCAGGTACATTTCCAGATAGCTTCGTTATACTTGTTGTACAAGATCATAGAAAATTCTTCATCGGGTGACAGGCGTAATCAGCTGATGTGTTGCCAATGATAAACACAAAGAAGACTGTTCAAAGTAGATAACAGTTAATTTTTCACATTTTTTTTCAACAAACTGAATACTTGAGATAAACAGTAAAATGGGGATACACATTTTTAGGGCTTCAATAAGAGAAACTCCAGTAGGATCAGGGAGTTATCACAGGTATTCATTCAAAAAATATTAAAATCAGTATAATACAAGGATCAAATAAATTTCAGTCAGTTTTTTTAGCTCACCTGGCTATGCCAGGGTGAGCTTTTGCCATCACTTGGCGTCTGTCGTCCGTCCATCGTAAACTTTTCTTTAGAAACCTTCTGCTCTGAAACCACCGGGCCAATTTAATCCAAACTTGGCCTGGGTCATCACCAGAGTATGTAGTTTAAAAAATGTGTTCAGTTAGTCAGAGGGCCAAACAAAATGGCCACTGTTACTAAAAATAGAACATAGGGGTAAATTACTGTTTTTGGTAAAAAACTCGAAAACCGTTGCAGTTATCAAAAATCTGACAGGTGTAAAATTGTTCAGAATTTTTTTTATTTTGAAAATTTTTTCCTGTTTTTACGGACTTTGGAACTTAGTCATTTTTTATCGACATTTTCAACAAAGGGTACCTATTTTGTGAAATCAACTCCTCCTACAGTTTTCAACCTACAATTTTGAAACTTCACAAAATGTTTCTATATATATTGTAGATATGCACATCCTTTTTTGGAATTATTTTGAAAATTATTTCCTGTTTTTACGGACTTCGGAACTTCGTCATTTTTTATCGACATTTTCAACAAAGGGTACCTATTTTGTGAAATCAACTCCTCCTACAGTTTTCAATTAGCAAGCAGTTTCTTTGCCTCATAGCCTGCATAATTTTTGTTGTTAAATAAAGCCTTTAATGATCAAGTGATGACATTAACCTTGAGAACCACAGATGGATTTGATTACTACATGGCATGTATGATGCTATGAGGTGCTGACTAAGTATTGTGACTTTGGTGCCTATATATCATCCAACATGTCCATCTGCGGGAACATAATTTATTACAGTACTGTATAGAAAGAGCACATAAAGAATTTTTATCTGAAACAACTTTGCTAGTTAGAGTAAAACTTAATCACAATGCATCTGAGATGGTCCCCTTCAAAACAGATGTCCCTCAAGTCTGCACCTTATGCAAATTGGCTACCAATGGGAAACATAGTTTAATATTGGAGACATTCAAAGATCTTCTTCTTTAAAACCATTTGGCCAATTGGAAATAAACTTTGGCACAACAATTAATTTTCTTTATCCCTTATATCCCTTATCCAAGATGGCAGGCAATAGGGAAAATAGTTTGATCATATAACATAAATGTTTGTTTACATAGTTTGAAAATGAGACCCTTTAACATAGAAGTTTATTTGAATTTATGTATTGACCNAATACTTGAGATTAACAGTAAAACTGGGGATACACATTTTTAGGGCTTCAATAAGAGAAACTCCAGTAGGATCAGGGAGTTATCACAGGTATTCATTCAAAAAATATTAAAATCAGTATAATACATGGATTGAATAAATTTCAGTCAGTTTTTTTAGGAACCATTTTCAATAGATTTGTTACAAGTGTTACTTGATGAATTACAAATAGTTCCCTCCATTAGCACAATGAAGTATATTTTTCAGTGACAGAAGCTAATGTTGCACTGAAGGAATTTCTGCAGGCACGGAATCCTAAACAACAGCATTCAGCTACACTGGAGTCATATCTGATCAAGCCAATACAACGAATACTTAAATATCCACTGTTATTACAGCAGTTATGTCACCTGACTGACCAAGATACAGACGAACATTATCATCTATCTGGTATGTAAAATTTTGTCTTTTATCATGTAATTCTATTGCTTACATTTTCGTCATGGATGACAATACTTCAAAGACTTGAGATGAAGAACAACAATACAGTCATTCCATCACTTTGTAATATTGTTTGTAAACCAATATTTATACTCTTACATAGCGAAAGCGATGTATTACAGTTTTCAAAATAAAGCACAATGCAGACAGGATTTGTTTTGTGTTATGTGCACCTTTACTCCATTTCTTTTCTTTTTATCTTCCAATAGATTGTATTTAAATTGTGCTATTTATTCTTACCCTGTTCATATTGCAACATATTATGTCATAAACAATGAAATATCATGGGTTTTCGTTTTCAATGTTAGGTTTCATGTCATACGGACAGAATTGTCATTTTTATCAATAAATGCACAGTCAAAATTAAAATTCAACATATTTACCAACTGCCATATTACTTTATTTTTGCAGGAAGGGGGGACTCGATTTCCCCTATGCATTCCTCCATTTACAGTGACATTCAAAATATTTTTTTCTTTTAAATTTCCCCATACCATCAACTGAGTTATTGTGTATAACTTGTTCTTGTCTTGTTTGACAGCTGAAATGTTGTAAAGACTTACCCGATAATCATAATAATTACAATATTTATATTACAGAGGCCCTAAAAGGAATGGAGGCTGTAGCAGAACACATCAATGAAATGCAAAAGATATTTGAAGAATATGGATCAGTATTTGATGAATTGTCTAAAATGTTTAAAGATATTCATCCTCATAAAAAGGTCAGTATTTTATCTGTGTTATAACATTATTACATTGTTATATGTGTAAAAATTATCATGAACTATTGAAGGATAGATTTATCTAATGTTGACATTTGAAATCAGTGTGAAAACTGGGAATTTAGAGGAGAAATTTGCAAAGGTTTGAACACTGCCAGTACATGATAATTGTTTGAGATTATACAATTATCACCCTAGATAGTGTGTGACGGAGGAGTTTCTCTCACGAGATAGCTTGCTCGAGGGTGACCTTATTTTCAATGGGAGAGAAACTTCTGGGTTACACAATATCTAGGGTGGTAACTGTTATATAACGTCAAATTTCCTTGTTTAAAAGTCGACCTTCCTATACGACCCAACATCAGCAGTTGACCCAGCGAAGTATCAAATGTCAGGTGACACGATTTGAACAAATCTGATAGTACATATTTAAATGAGTATATAATATAGTCTTTACAATTTCAGGTTTTTGAAAATAAGTATAAAAATTTGTTATTTATTTGAGCATTGTATTAGAGCTGTTCGATTTAAATTGACTTGGGAAGGGGGATGCAGATTTATTGTTTTTCTCTTGGTTGGTGGGTTAAAATCCATTAAGTGTAGGTATTTGTGTCGCCTGGGTTCACGCAGTGGCGACATATAGGGATCACTATCCGCCGTTGGCCTCATCGGCGTGACAAAAATTTTTGAAGATTTTTGTGCCGCCCGCGACGAAAGTGGTGGAAAGCGAGACATGGGCGTGCAAAGTATGAGGACGGCGACGGCGTCAACTTTTACTAAATACAAATATTTTGAAAAGCCTTTGATGTAGGAACATCATATTTGGTCCAGTGGTAGTACTAATCAAGTGCTACCTGATGGACATAACAGCATGTGACCTTGACCTCAATTTCACGGTCTAGTGGCCAAGTTAAGTCCATTTCTCAATAGCTAGAAGTGGTAGGTTGATAATAGTTGGTATGTAGGTTGGTCTTTAGTAGTACATGTCAGTCTGGCAGGTGACTTTTGTCCATGACCTCGATTTCACGGTCTAGTGGCCATGTTAAGTTATTCTGCTTAAGTACATTTCTCAATAACTAGAAGTGGTAGGTTGATAATATTTGTTATGCAGTTTGGTCTTGGGTAGTACATGTCAGTCTGGCAGTTAACTTTGTCCTTGACTTCAATTTCACAGTCTAGTGAACATGTTCACTTTTCCTATTAGTTCACTTAGATTTCACATCAATTTAGAGGCCAGCAGGGACAGGCAAGACATCTTTTAGGGTCTTCACTTGTTTAATACATTGGTGGGAGGTCTTGAACAAAGTACATCCCCCTCACACTTAAATTTTAATGGAACAGCCCTTATGACATCAGGTCAGTTTCTACGCAATTCAGTTTTCAGCACAGTAACTTTTGTGGATTCCATTTAATAAAATAAGAAGACAAAGTTAAAATGATTTATTGTCTAAATATATTTTCTTGCAAATTCAATTATGAAATAATTCATTGAGATTCCAAGTTTATCATTGTTTTACCCAAGGCTGGTAATTTATGTCATGTTGCTTTACCCCGAGTGTTAGCGCATTATTTACCTTAGAAAATTTGACTTGATTTAAGTAGATTGACTTATTAAGATTGCAATCCTAAATCACAATTACAGACCAGAATACATTTCTGCTCTTCTCTTTGAATGCTAATTCTATGTAAATAAGCCTTATACTAGTATGCCATAATAAAAGTGTTATCAAACAACAACAGAATTTGTTTATTTTTTGACAGCCAGTTGATCTGAATGTTGGAGAGTTACAGATGTATGGTACAGTGGAATGGTGTAATATTTGTGATAGTCTGGGTAAAGTCAAGAAAAACCTCGATTTAGAAAATATTGTGTTTGTCTTTAGGACCGGAGTTGTCTTTCTTTGTAGAGAAAGAGTAAAACGGAGAAAATCAAAGGTGAGTTTATTGACTGACAGTCGTAAAAAATTTTTTTTAAATTAGCCTAATTAAAAGTATGATGAAAGTTCTTTTCAAATCAATATGATATTGTGGTAATTAAATCATAAAAGTAATCAGATTTAAGAGGTTTTTCAGAAACTAATGATCTTCAAGTATAACTAATGAACTCAGTAGACATTAAAATCATCCTTCCAATTAATACTAAAATCTTCTTATGATATAAAGTGAAGTTATGTAAAATATTCTTTTTGTAGTTTATAATGACATTACATTTTTAACTGGGTTTTCCCATTGGGAAATCCAGTTATTGAGATAGTGATGTACGGCGGTCGGGCAGGCAGGCGACTGCCAAATCTTGTAAGCGCAACTTCTCTGTAACTGTTAAACAGAATTTTATGAAACTTTGTATGTAGCAAGATCATCATATGTAGATGTGCACATTGTCAGGGATTTTTCATCATACAATTTTCCAGGAGTTATGCCCCTTAGAACTTGGAAATTAATAGGTGTATTTGACCATATGCCTTTTGTTTGACCTTTAAGTAAAGTATACCTTTTCAGTGATTTTTTAAGAGTAATGGCATACACTGCACATAATGACAGGAGGTATATGTTATCAGCTTTTCACACAAGTACCTATTTCTCCATTCAAATTAGGAAAATCCAGTTTGATGTCGTATCGACATCCATTTCTTGTTTATAATATAGAAAAGAATATGCAGTTATTCACCTTTTTATAAGGAAATAGAGTATTTAACCTGATAATGAGGCAATTCTAGCCATTCAACACTTTTTAGATAGGACACCAAATCCTTATTTGATACTGGTATCATTCTGAGACTAACAGAATTATTTCTCAACTTAAACACTTTCCAGTTCAATTGGGATTTCTATGCTCAGACAGATTGGGTTGCCATGGAAACTAAGATGGGTCCAACTTTCACTAGTTGTGTTTGTTGGATACCTTGAGGAAAAAATGTTAGCAGGGTGCAATTGATCGATCCATGATCTGTACAAAAGATAAATTGATAATGTTTTTGGTTTGTCAACTGACAGTGAAAGGGATCTCCAATCCTTCATTGACTTTGTGTCCTCTTACCATTGGCATGTGTTAAAATAAAAACAACCTTGTTACCTGCAACCTTACAGTAGACCCTTTTATTCCGTAAAGGGTTGTGACTGCAATAAAGTTATCAACTTTCTTTCATAAGTTGCAATTAAAAATTATGAAGAGTGATGGGTCAATAAACAAGTTGAGGTTTATACTTTTTAACTTTAACTTGTCTATTTTACTTTATGATAAGATTGAACTGTATTTTACTTCATTTTTAGGGTAATACTAAAGCAGGTGGAACAGATCAAATATTTGAATTCCATGAGAGATTCCGAACACTAATACCAGTACAGGAAGTACAAGTACAGGGAGGTCGGGTCAGCGACATGGATAGACATTATTGGTGGGATCTTATACATTGTAGATCAGATAAAGATGGCCGTCCGGAGAGAGTGTACCAGTTCTGTAATAGGTAGGACAAACAACATTGTAAACAGGAGTAGACCTTTGGTCATAGAAATGGCTACAATTAATGAATAATAGGTTCTAATAGGAGAGTTAATAAAAGATAAGGGATATCTCCACAAGTGTGAGAAAGTCTGTCTTTTCCTGAGTGAAAGGAGGATAAAAGGCATAGAATTTCTCACACGAGTGAAAGATATCCTGATCATTAAGTTTGGTTGATTGTAAGAACCTATATCTTTAAAATACTACAACCAAGCAGAAGGAAGGTAAAACTAACCATTTTTTGTGGAGTTCTCAATTCTGATGTCAAATATTATGGTAACAGCTACAATGTTGAACAAATCCAAACGTGGATTGGATAGATACCCATGTATGACAGCAGCTTCACACAACCTTGTCTTCTATGGGCTCTCTTACACGGAAAACAGCCATTTACAGAAGAAAAGGGTGTTTTACATAAATTAATAATAAAAATGATAAATTACCTATCTCAGCTGTACATAACAGTCAGTTCTCATAGGTATTCAATTTGCCTGTACAATGGGCTGTGAGAATATTATTGAAAAACAGTCAGAAGCGATTCTCTTGCTCATCCAGCTGAGATCAAAGACATATTTTCGCTATAATTACAGAGAATCCCATCTTTTCCTTAAAAATAACTCACCTCACACATGATGTCTCGACATCATAGACCAACAATTTTGAATTTTTATACCCCGCCACACGTAGTGGCGAGGTATTATGTGATACCCTCAGTCGTGTGTCCGTCCGTCCGTCCCTCTGTCTGTCCGTCCTTCCCCCAAAGGTTTCTGAGTGATAACTTGTAAACGAAATAACATAAGGTCTTCAAACTTGGTAAGTAACTTGTTTACCACAAAACTCAGGTCAAGTTCAATTTCGGGTTCAGAAGTCCAAGGGGCTCTGGAGTTATGCCCCTTGAAATTTTGCAAATTTTAAGGTTTCCGACTGATAACTTGTGAACAAAATGATATATTGTCTTCAAACTTGGTATGTAACTTGTTTTATTACCTTAAAACCCAGGCCAAGTACGATTTTTGGTTCAGAGGTCCAATGGATTCTGGAGTTATGCCCCTTTAAACTTTTAAATTTTGCGAATTTTAGGGTTTCCAACTGATAAATTGTGAATGAAATAATATATCGTCTTCAGACTTGGTATGCAACTTGTTTACCACAAAACTCAGACCCAGTTCGACTTTTGATTGAGAGGTCCAAGGGGTTCTGGAGTTAGGCCTCTTGAAACTTTGAAATTTTGCAAATTTTAGGGTTTCTGATTGATAATTTGTGAATGAAATGACATACTGTCTTCTAATTCGGTATGTAAGTTGTTTACCATAAAACACAGGTCAAGTATAATTTTGGCCTCAGAAGTACACAGGGATCTGGAGTTATGCCTCTTTAAACTTTGAAATTTTGTGAAAAGTGGCGGGGTATCATGTTATGCACCATTACTATTTTTAGCTCGCCGGGACAAATGTCATACCTCCGGCGTCGGCGTCATCAGCAAAAACTTTAACCTTGCTTGTGAAATGGACACCTTAAGAGTTGGGATGTAGATATTTAGTGTGTAGCTTCCTTGCAATGAGAGCTTTCTTTTGGCACCATATTTGTAGACATTTTGACCTTGACCTTNTTATATATCATTTGGTCAAATTACTAATATATTTTTAATTGAACTGCAGTTAAATCATATTCCATTGAATGTTTCTGCCATGCACTGTGATTATCAAAAATGCATTTAAAGCCATAGAAATGATAATAACTGGTATTAAAAATCATTAAAATGTGTATTGCTATACATTTATTGATTGTCTCTTCCTGAATTATTACATTAAAGTTTATTAACATGTAATATTCTGTTATATTTTAATACAAATATGCAATCATAAATTTTTATTGATAACTGTCAGTGTTTCTGAGAAATCTGATTACTTGGTGAATCTGTTTTAGTGAAAGATTACATATTTGTGAAATATGTATATATTTGATAATCCAAAACCTAACTGAACTTAATCTGACTTAACCCAAAACCTGTCTAAACAGAACCCTTACTAAACCCAAAACCTGCCTGATTCACCAAGACTAAGCCCAAACCTGTCATAACCGAAACCTGACTGAACTCAAAACCTGCCTGAATAAACCCAGAAAAAAACACAAATATGCCTGGATCAAATGGTGACTAAACCCCTAGACCTGTCTAAACTAAACCTTTGTAATCTGAGTAAACTGAAGACCTGATTCAGCTGAACAAATAATAATTCCAAAGTTCAGTTATCAGATATTGTATTACTTAGTAAGTTTAAGATCTAAATATAGTGATCTTCTTAGCCATATGAGATATTTTATAGGATGAGTGGACCTCTGCCTTGTACTAGCCAACATGCAATGCTGTGCTTTGGATGTGCTAGGACTTAAAACTGCAGAAAGATGTCATTTTTTCCCACTGAGACATGTTTTATCTAAATTTGAGCTTGTTTGTCTTTTCTCAGACTACTGAAATGCTCTGTTCACAAGTTTTACTAAACCTGGTTAAGAACCTGTACTAAATGACTAAACCTGGTTAAGATCTGTACTGAGTGACTAAACCTGGTTAAGATCTGTACTGAGTGACTTAACCTGGTTAAGATCTGTACTGAGCGACTTAACCTGGTTAAGATATGTACAGAGTGACTAAACCTGGTTAAGAACCTGTACTGAGTGACTAATCCTGGTTAAGATATGTACCGAGTGACTAAACCTGGTTAAGATCTGTACTGAGTGACTAAACCTGGTTAAGATCTGTACTGAGTGACTGAACCTGGTTCAGATCTGTACTGAGTGACTAAACCTGGTTAAGAACCTGTTCTGAGTGACTAAACCTGGTTAAGAACCTGTACTGAGTGACTAAACCTGGTTAAGATATGTACCAAGTGACTAAACCTGGTTAAGATCTGTACTGAGTGACTAAACCTGGTTAAGAACCTGTACTGAGTGACTAAACATGGTACTAAACATGGTTAAGATCTGTACTGAGTGACTTAACCTGGTGAAGAACCTGTACTGAGTGACTAGACCTGGTTAAGAACCTGTACTGAGTGCCCAGTATGCTAATCATTATACCAATATCTAGCCATATTAACAGATACATCAAAACCTATCTGATATGATATCAATATGAAGGAACTTGTTTGAAAAGCAGAAGAAAATGATACATGAGGACCCTTCCTTTATCAGACTTGTCAATGTATCATTTTCTTTTGATAATTAAATGAGTTTCATCTGGTTTAGATTTAATCGAGTGGTGTCAATATACCAGGTATGATTGTCCAGCTTTTTTTCACCCGTAATTACTATGTCAATTCATGAGTTCCCAAAATTTTGTAGGAAAACAAAACTAGTTTCAAAATAAGAAATAATTGTATCATTGTTTATTTAAAGTTCTGTGGAAGCCAAGTCAGATTTTATGAAGATAATAAGACAAACAATCAGAGACAGTGTACGTAAAATGACATTACCGCAAGGATCTGTAAAAAGCAATTATGCACCTTACGGTGGACAACGCTTACAAAAACTTCCATCAAATATACGGACGTTAAGTAAATTAAGGAAAAGTAGTGCTAAAAGTTCAGATGTTGATAGACATTCAGCTGAATTTGAAGAGAAAATAAATGTGTTAGAATGTGAGGACTCATTTAGAATTCGAAGTCGGACTGTTGGGGATTTAAATGATATGGACGAAGACAGTGAAAATTTGTGCAAACCAGTATCTTCTGAACCTCAAATAAGTCATGAAACGAAAAGTTCTTGTTCATCAAATTCTAGTCTAAGTTCAAGTAGTAAAGCCAGTGGATCTGCGGCAAAGTTGACTCAGGCAAGTGGAAATCCATTAACTTTTTCATCAAGTAATATTACCATGATAGAAGGCTCTCCAGTGTGGAAACCAAGAAATGAATCTAACGTTATGGTCCATAAAGGACCTTATTTATGTGTTCCAAGCAATGCTATTAGTAGTAGTTTAGTTAACAGTGCCATGTTAAATAATTCTGTGTTAGACCCAATGAAAGAAATCAAAGACACTGAATGTTAACATCAATTTCATTGTAACATGTTAAAAAGACCATTTTTCTCATTAACTACAGGAAAATTCGTTCCTTAAGATTTGTTGTGTTTTGCCATAATATTTTTATAGCAAATTTAAGGAACAGGACAAAAACCTGCTTTCTTAAAGCATATCATTAAAGCTTTTAGAAAATAAGGCTTATAATTACAATCCTTGAACAAATATCTTAATAAGCATTTGAATACGGCAGATATATTTTTTTTTTTTTCGTTTTTTAGCAGTCCCTATCTAGAAAAATACTCAGATCTCAGGATTTTTATATTTAATTTTATAAAGATATTTATGGAAATCCATATAAAATACATAAATATATTCATCATTTCAAATATCGTAGAAATCCATATATCTCAAAATATCTTTCCTAGATAATGCTCTTCTAAATGCATTACTGTCACCTTGATCTACATTTATGATGTATTTGGCCAATGATTCTTTCTTTTTTAGCATAAAGTGTCTTTCGACTTTTTAAATGGACAATTTTTTTTGTAAAAATACTTAGTATACAGATCAAAAAGGAGAAAAATCAATTTCTTGTAAAATCAAACAAAAGAATTTATATAAAAAAATTATCAATTGTTATAAACTTGGTTTATTATTAACTTGACAATGTTTAAATGGAAATAATATGTAAATCTTTGTCATATCATAATGGATTTATCCTTATTTCCATGGATTTCAGATTTTTTTTTTAAAGTAAATCTCCTACAGGAAAACTTGATGGTAATTTGATGTCAAACTAATATTGGTTAAAAAAACAGGAAATATGTTCATTGGATTGTAACACGACAAACACGAATTAATAGTACCACATGCTAATTTTGACATACTAATAATTATGCATCAGTAATCATATTTATTAATATTTTTGTGTTTTCAGTCAGTGTAAAATAAGGTAATTATGATTTTAAATGAATTTGAATGAGAAATGGAAATGTCTCCTGGTTATGTTAGGTCAAAACAGCTTCAAAATATTGTCAGAAAAGTCGCTCATTTTATTATCACAAATATTTTAAAAGTTTAAGGATATTGTATTCAGCATTAGTTAGGTGACTTTTCAGCATTGTTTTGGTGCTTCCTGAAGTGATGAATTTCTGACAATATTTTGAGCCTCATTTTGAATACACGCTCTCCATACTGTGACAGGTTGGTGCTGGAAGTAGCAGTATTTGCATGTTTGTATATATACATTACCATTGGTGCTGGAAACGTCACCCTATTTTTATGTCCCCCTACAAAGCAGGACAACACATAGGGACTACTTCTCCATTGCCCTTTGCCCACGACCTGATTGCTTCTTTAGGGAAGTCACTTGAACACAGGTATAAAGTAGGCAGATTTCTTGACTATCTTAAAAATATAAGCATACAAATTTGGTATTTACAATACCTGTCAAATCTCATACTTTCCATTATAAAATCCTGCTCTTGCCCCTTAACCCAAAGTTTGGAGCTCAAATACTAAAAACATGTATTTATTTTTTGTTAATTTTGATTCTGAAGTTTATGGTAACTATCAAATGATTGATTTTTTTGTTAAACTTCATATCATCATCAACCAGCATATCATCTTCTTCAGCCTCAATCTCATGCACTCTGACAAGTACACTTTTCCATTCCTAGTACATTGTTATATAGGAAGCTTAAAGATGTTTTTTTTTTTTTTCACTTATACTCGGAAATTCAAATATCTGAATATGACTAGAACAAATTCAGTGCAATCACTGGTTTCTATAGAAACAGACATTTTTGTTCAGGAAAAAACTTTACATTTATTTTTGGTTAATAAGTGATATATCATAATTTCAAGTTTGATTTTTTGGTAAATTATAATTTCAAGTTTAACAAAGTTAAAAATCTACAAATATTTATCCATTTAAAAATTGATTTAAATTTTGAAATAAAGTTAAAGCCTAGAAAAATATTGGTTTTCTTCTAACTCTCATTTAAAAGTATCCTATTTATTATAGTCCAAGTTGAGTTCTAAATCTGTGGTTCAAGTTTAGTTCTAAATCTGTGGTCAGTCATCAGAAAGGTTCATAATTTCCAAGTGAACAACACCTATGGAAGTCAGAGGTTCATGATGTCCAAATTCTGCACATGTACATTTCTTGGTCATCTTGCAAAGCCACAAACATTTGATGTTTAGCATTTCATATCATTATACACCACATGTCATATATGTACATTATTATATGGGAACGTGCAATGGGTTTAAGATTAATAGCATGTTGGTATTTTTATTATACTCCCCCCTTTTTTTTATATAGTGCTTTATTATGTATATTTACGATAAATTTTAATATATGCATTTTATCATTATTTACATATATTAGCATGTACATTAAGATTAATTGTATAGAGATTTTAAGACTTGTGGAATTTTGTCTCGCCTAGAAGTAGAGATTCTCATTATGGCAAAATAGATTCGTTTTTGCCTTTGTCAATGGCAATTTTAATAGTTTGCCATTAATGTTTTAAAGAACATTGGTTTTTGATTTCTGCGAATTTTTGTTGACTATCTACATTTTTATGAATTTGTGATAAACAAAATATCAGTTGATTAATGATGTTATATGAAGTTATATTTAAATACAGTAGATCTTCGATGGCTCGAACTGCAATAACTCTAACACTACGGATGCCTAGAACCCTTTTTGTGATCCCTTTGTTTAAGTTTAATCATAGTTCAACCTTGATTTCTCTAACACCCCTCTTACTCAAACGGTTTTCATCGGTCCCTTTGGTTCTCAAGCCATTGAAGTTCAATTGTACATTTGGCTTGAAATTTAAACTTACATTTGTTGGGATGTTAAAACTTTTCTTCCTTTTAATAAAAATTTTGGACTGCAGGGCTTCAATTTCAAAACATAAATTACTGGAATTCCAAGTTCAGACTTCTGAATTATAAAAAGAAAAGGTCCTTGCAATTACTGTACTGTTTTGTGTTATAATGAATTAAAGGGCCTTCATATGAAAATAAATGTGAAATTTCCTTCAGTCAAAACCAAATTTTACAAAAGTTTCATATTCACAAGGACTTCGTTTGACAGATTTTACATATTAGTACAGAATTACTTGATGGACATGTCGGAAGGAATTGTTGCCCAAAAAGTGCCCTGGACATGTATCAGTCACATTCCCAATGAGGTCCCAAGGAATTGCTTACTTCAATATCAGAGATACTTAAATTCTAATATATACAAGTCAGATGATGCAACATTGGCTAGCGCTATTCCTGTTGATGGTATGGACTGACTTTTCAGAAGTTCTTACTTAATTTTTAATACTTCTCTTAGGTATAACCAAGAAAAATATGAAATCTTATAACTGTTATTTTTACTATATGCAATACATCAGACACATTTATGTAGATATGTACTCTAGATGTGATCCACAGACACAACTGAAATTGACGAGTGTCATTTGAGTGTTTTAAACATGGCCAAATCTGACTGCTTGGACGAAAAGGTGTTTTGAATTACAAATAAAACTTGAGCCATTTGATATTTATGTTTGCTTTGGTGATTTAAATGCTGTTAACCAACTAATTTGTACTTTCATAATACGTTTGCAAGTGAAATTATATGCTATGAACAGGGGCGGATCCAGGATTTGAACAATTGAAAAAAACCATTGCAGAGCTCATGTAGGTGCGAAAAGTTTAGACAAATTTTTGCCAAAAAACATATTTTATCCTTGAATTATAATTTTCCAGATTTAAGGGATGTATGCCCCTCAAGCCCTCTCTAAATCCTCAGATGATAAAATTTCTAAAATGATGCAGTTTAAAAACACAGTTTTGCTCTTAATATTTAAAATTTATTAACATATGAATTAAATCTAATTATGACAGGAAATTAACAGAGAAAGGTGTATACATATATCTGGAATAACAGAGAGAAATTACTTAGAGGATTGGAGAGTTATATACCATGTTTAGTTGTGTATTCTGCTACATGTATAATATTATGTCATTGTAAAACAGAGGATGGATATCACTAAATAGTCGATAGTCAAGAGCCAGAGTCAGAAATTCTAATGACAGAAATCATACATGGATTATGCATATGTGTCAAAATTGAAGATTTTAATTTACTTCCTTGTCATGGTCTCAGTAATGGGAATGTATTAACAGAACAAACTCAGTGCAATATAATGTTGTTAAAAAACACTGAAAGCAGTAAACTGCCAAATTTATTCTGCATTTTTTTATATCACTTAATAAATTGTTTAGCTAGCTCTTCAAACACACTTTTCTTTTTTTATAAACATACATCAGTATAGCTAGCTGAGACATTTTTGCACCATTTGTATAAGATACATAGACATTACATGTCTGAGATGGCTTTCTTTTTGCTAGATAACTCAACTTGGAGATAGATCTGTCATTATTTTAAATTTCTTATTTAACACAAAAGCTGAAGATGTTCTATAGTTGTTTCTGTATAGGAGATGCTTTGAAAGAAATATTTATTTACTGATTAGTCTAGTACTGTCTTTCACAAAATTGCCTCCGGTGTAATGGAAGTATCCCAAATAAAAATTTAATGTCCATGAAATATAGACCTTAATTCTCTAGCTTGTAATGGTTTCTCTCAACCAACAATTTTTAGCATCATTGTCAGAACATTACTTGAAATTGATCTAGATGTTAAAATCACCATATATTTTCCTTTCAAGGCTATTTATTTCAGCTGTTCTCATCATGAAAGATATCTCTGTCTTTGACTTGCTCTTGTGGAAGTCCCTATTAATGTCAATTTATAATCCCCCCATTTTCTCCTTTCATTAGCCTCCTATACAGACAGTAGATCAGGGAATCTCAGTTGTATATACATATCAGATAACATCTGATTTTTGTTGTTGACAATCTTTTTACTGCAATCTATTGTTTAATTTATGTCGGTCATTGTTTAATGTAAACATTAAAATCGTTAATTTATTTATAAATTTTGTGTTTGTTTTTTATTTTTCATCAGGACCACTGCATAAAACAATTTGGCCCGTTTTCCGAAAGCTTAAACAAGGAAGCACATTTTTAGCTCACCTGGCCAAAGGCCATGTGAGCTTTTGCCATCACTCGGCATCCAGCGTCCGTCTGTTCGTCTGTTAACTTTTATTCAAAGATCTTCTCCTCTGAAACTACTGGGCCAATACTAACCACACTTGGCCTGAATCATCACCAGGGTATGCACTTTCAAGTTTGTGATTTTTATGTGCATAGACCAAACAACATGGCCGCTGTTTCTAAAAATAGAACGTAGGGGTAAATTGCTGTTTTTTGCAAATTACTCGAAAACCGTTAAAGATATCAAAAATCTGACAGGTGTGAAAATGATCAGCATGATGAGATCTACCCACTGTGCAATTTTGAAGAAAATCTGAAAACCAGTCTCAGAGTTATAGCCCTTTTTCAGTAAAATTTTCAAAATTTTGTTTTTTTTTTTATTTCAAAAAGTGTAACAGATAGAGGTCAAATGTAAATTGGAAAAATGTTCAGCATATCAAGATCTACCCACCCTGAAATTTTGAAGAAAATCCATAAACCCTTGTAGGAGTTATTGCCCTTTTTTCACAGAATTTTTAAAATTTTGTATTTTTCGTCTTTTATTTCAAAACTGTAGCAGATTAAGATTAATTGATACATGATTAAATGTTTGCCATGATGTGGCGACTTCAAAACGGGTGTTGAAAATAGTTTGTTGACAGCCATTTTCAAAATGGCCGCCAAAAAAAGGCGGGAAAATTCAACATTGTCAGATTTCAATGAAATTTGATGTCCAAATAGATATTGATGTCACAACTTCAAAACTTATGTTGAAAATTGTTTGCTGACGGCCATTTTCAAAATGGTTGCCAAAAAGGCGGGAAATTTAACCATTGTCCTATTTCAATGAAATTTGGTTTCCAAATAGATATTGATGTTGCGACTTCTGCATAATCGATGTTGAAAATTGTTCGTATTTCAAAACTGGTGTTGTAAGTGGTCCTTAGCAAGAACGTCTTTTGTCAAAAAGCCCAACAAAGAAATAATAGTAAAACATGATCAGACTTTAAATACTGCACAAGATATTGGTGGTGTTTGAGGTACTTACGTTTGAGAGACTGATGATAAACTGTATAACTTACAATGTTACCATGATTTTGGCCATGGAAAGCCAGGTGAGCAATACAGGCTCCTGGGAGCCTCTAGTTGATAAAAATAATCAAACGATACAGGATAAACACTTGGTAAACGGAGCAACATTGATTGAAAGGAATTTGAGTAAATATATACAGGATGAAAACTGAATATTTTACAAAAGGATACAGAGTAAATGAACATAAGACCATAACACATATGTTAACTCCAAATGCAATAACTTTAATGAGCTGTATTGCCAGTTCGGAAATTAATTCCTCATCAGCAGCACTAGAATCCAAACATAGGAAATCCATAGTTTCAAAAAATGTTTAAAATGCAAATGCATAAAACCAAACAAAATCCGAATAATCAGTAATATCAAATATAGCTAAGGACAAAACTACGATGGAGGGAGTTAATCCTTTGGTTTTAGAATTTACATAAATTTAGGTAATAGTAGTTGTACGAAGTGTACACATGAGATATTATCTCATGTATAAGTACACCATATCTAAGAAAAATAAAGAGCCTACATCTCTACCACGGGGAATGGTTTTACCAAATCCACACTGCAATAAAAGACAAACTCCTGTATCAAATCAGCATTAAATTAGTAAATATGAGTTAATGAAGCAACATGAAATCAAAAGTAAATTGGAGGGTATATTGAGTAAATATACCGGACAAAAAATGGCCAGGAAAGCAAAAGTACATTAAGTGGATAGTGAATAATTGTAGAGGATATAGGTAGAGGAAATGCAGCAACAAAGCAAATCAAAGAGTACATTGAGTTAATCTACAGGATTACAGGATAGACTGAGCAAATGGAGCAATATAGACAATCAAAAGTAATTGAGGGATATAGAGTATATATGCATAAAAGATTAAATGGAGCAATGTAGCAAATCAAAAGTAAATTTAGAGATCATTGAGTAACTATGCAGGAAAAAGACTGAGAAATGAAGCAAAAGTAAATTGACAGGATATTTATCAAATATACAGGAGAGAAATTGAACAATGGCTTATTCGAAAATGCTATTTAGCAAATAAATTAATTTAGGGGATAGTGATGAAAGCAATAAAACCACTCAGTAGTAAATTGAAAGATATTGAGTAAATATATAGGATAGAAGCTAAGCAATGAAGCAATACAATACCACCTCGTCATACTGTTTTTCTTTAATGGCAGTCCCTCACTTATCAACATCAATTTTTAAGCTCCATTTTCCAAGATATTACATAGAATCAATAATCACATTGATTTATCAAAAAATATTCCTTGGTCACAAAGGTGGGTGCAATGTACAACAAATTTAACCTCAATCTAGGGATATTGAGTAAATATACAGGATGAAATCTTTAGCAAACCACGAAATCAATGAAAATTGGAACCCCATGAACAATAATACTTTCACAATATATAGGATAAGTACTTACATGGAAGCAATCTAGCAAATCAAAAGTAAATTGAGGGGTATTGAATAAATATACACCATAAAAAACCAGCAATGAAGCAATCTAGCAAATCAAAAGTAAACTGAGGGGTATTGAATAAATATACACAATGAAAACTCAGCAATGAAGCAATCTAGTAAATCAAAAGTAAATTGAGTGGTATTGAATAAATATACACAATGAAAACTCAGCAATGAAGCAATCTAGCAAATCAAAAGTAAATTGAGGGGTATTGAATAAATATACACCATGAAAACTCAGCAATGAAGCAATCTAGCAAATCAAAAGTAAATTGAGGGGTATTGAATAAATATACACCATAAAAAAAACCAGCAATGAAGCAATCTAGCAAATCAAAAGTAAATTGAGGGGTATTGAATAAATATACACCATGAAAACTCAGCAATGAAGCGATCTAGCAAATCAAAAGTAAATTGAGGGGTATTGAATAAATATACACCATAAAAAAACCAGCAATGAAGCAGTATAGCAAATCAAAAGTAAATTTAGGGGTATTGAATAAATATACACCATAAAAAAACAGCAATGAAGCAATCTAGCAAATCAAAAGTAAATTGAGGGATATTGAATAAATATACACCATAAAAAAACCAGCAATGAAGCAATCTAGCAAATCAAAGGTACAGTTAGGGGTATTGAAGATATATACACCATAAAAAACCCAGCAGTGAAGCAATCTAGCAAATCAAAAGTAAATTGAGGGGTATTGAATAAATATACACCATAAAAACCCAGCAATGAAGCAATCTAACAAATCAAAAGTAAATTGAGGGGCATTGAATAAATATACACCATAAAAAACCCAGCAATGAAGCAATCTAGCAAATCAAAAGTAAATTAAGGGGTATTGAATAAATATACACCATAAAAAAACGAGCAATGAAGCAATCTAGCAAACCAAAAGTAAATTGAGGGGTATTGAATAAATATACACCATGAAAACTCAGCAATGAAGCAATCTAGAAAATCAAAAGTAAATTGAGGGGTATTGAATAAATATACACCATGAAAACTCAGCAATGAAGCAATCTAGCAAATCAAAAGTAAATTGAGGGGTATTGAATAAATATACACCATGAAAACTCAGCAATGAAGCAATCTAGCAAATCAAAAGCAAATTGTGGGGTATTGAATAAATATACACCATAAAAAACCTTGCATTGAAGCAATATAGCAAATCAAAAGCAAATTGAGGGGATATTTAGTAAATATTTACTATAGAAACTAATCAATGGAGCAGTACAACATATCAAAATTAACAAGATATTGAGTAAATAGAAACTGAGCAATGAGGCAATACAGAATATCAAAAGTAAATTTAGAGGACACTGAGTAAAATACAGGATAGAATCTGAGCAATGTAGCAATGGGGAGATCTTGATCTAATTTAATAAGTGAAGTGATATATGAAATCAAAATTAAAATGAGGAAATATTGATCAAATATACAGGATAAATACTTGAAAATGAGCAATATAGCAAATCAAAAATGAATTGAGGAGATATTAAGTAAATAAACAGAAAAAATCTGAGCAATGTAGCAATATACTAGATCAAAATCAACAGGATATTGAGAAAAATGCACAGGATAGAAGATGAGCAATGAAGCAATACGGATCAAGAATATAAAAAATAAATGTGAGGATTATTTACAAGATATACAGGAAACAGAGCAACATATACTCAACTAAAAAGTTAAGGGCCATACCCATTTAAAATGTTCGTCTCAATGCATGAGCATAACCGCTAATTTGATTCACAAAAAAATTTTGCACAGTGGATACACTTACCATAATGGAACATTTTCTGCAATTTTCAACATTTTGAAATTTGCAAGTTTTGAGATTTAAAAAAAATCGTGATTTTGACATTTTTTTTTTCAAGTTGTTCAAGCTCTCACTGTGTACAGACTTTGATTCCTAAAAATTGTTAAAAATTGCCAAAGAAAGGGTCACCCTTTTTTTTCTAATACGAAAATGTCCAATTTTCCTTTGGTAATTTTCAAAATTTATGGAATGGTACACAAATTCAACATTTGATCCAACAACACCCGCCACACTGTAAGTGAATCAATCTAGGAAAATGTCAAAATCGGTATAGTCAAATCCGGGAAGACGCATATCTAGCTGAATATGTCAGCTCTCAATTTGGGACACTGATACGTCATATCTTTCAATGATATTATTTTGACGGCCATAGGATTTCTTGAGGGATGAAATTAGCATAGACCAGAGACATTTAATTATGTTTTATATGTCTCTGCATGGACTGGACAAATCCCTGACTAAGCAGCTTTTGTGACTGTTTTTGTCGTGTTCAAAAAATTACTGTACAAACTACATGCTCGACAGTAACGAATCAACTGTGCAATGTACACTCCATAGGCTGGAGAGGTAGGTATGTTGCTGCTAAGAAAGGGAAAGGTCACAATTGAGATGTTAAAATCATTCAAACGTCCATCTTCGTCAATATACAACAAAAGATCTAGTTACGAAGCTGAAGTAGGTGTATCAAATGTTTCTTTAATTTCAAGCTCATTGGGATAGATCTGATGTAAATATTCTTTAAATTTTGATTATTTAGAGAAAGAACATCATCTTTGTAGCGAAAGCTGAAATTGAAGGACTAGGCTAAATATTTTTGTTTTCTTTGTGTAAGCCCTTGTAAAAACTTGGCCTCATAAAAGTAAAGGAAAAGGCTGATTCAATCACTTCATGACTGAAATTTGATTTGTTTTCAAAGTGCGAACATTTTAGGGGTAAAACTGCAAATTTCCGTGATTTGTCTTTTTCGAGGAAGCATGACCAGATGGAAAATTGACACCATAGACTTTTTTAAGGTTATAACCCAATGATCACGAAAACAGCAGACACGATATTACAAGACTGATTGTGTAGGGTATGGTCTAGTAATATTTAACTGTGTTCTAAAACTTAGTGCATTTGTAATGGAAATTACAAATGCACTAAGTTTTAGACACAGTTAAATATTACTGTGGACCTTAACTTTTTTGTTGAGTAGTGTGTGAAGGGTAAAACGAGAGGATACAGGACAAATACTGAATAAATGGAGCAATATAGAAAGTCCATGGCTATTCTTCATTTATAAATGATACATTCTCCAACAAATTTTCATATTTATCAATTTTCAACGGCTTTAAAATACTTTAAACTAACTTTTATATACAGAAAATGCAATTAGTGGCCAGTTATATATTCAAATGTTATCAAACCATAAAAAAAAAGTTATCCTCGTCAACTGCCAGAAAAAGTACTTTTTTGTCTATTCTTCCTGCTAGCCAGAAAAATAGGCACTTCAGTATACAAAACTATGATTAAAGGGATTGAAGGAATATACTCTGCAACAGTTAAAACTGAAGCAGTGAGAAAACATTTTCAGTCTAATCGCTCACATCTGATATCACTTCTATGTCTTTCCAAATAAATGTCTTCCAATATTTTGAAAAAAATGCATCTGGTTTATATATGTCGTATAACTATTTCATGTCCAGCCATTTAAATATCACAGTAAACTTTACAATGGCTAAAAAGAGGGTCGCTGATGCGTAGGAGCCAAAATCAGTTACAACAAAAGTTATAAACCAAACATACTACATGATATCCTTTAAACTAGAAACTAGAAAAAAATGCACACGGAAATGCAATCTGGATAGTTTTTTAATTGAAAGGCATCATACAAACATATGAGCAATTACAACGACAAAATATTTGATTTGGCATGGATTGCACGGAATAGTACTTTTAATAGAGTTACAATTGTATGATTGTGCTTTATCACACTATTTCTTGCCAAGGAAGACTGGGTTTTAGTAACAAATTGAGTTTTTCTATCGTTTGTGGTTCACGTTTGCCATAGAAGGAACAAAATGTGCAACCGAAACAGCCATGTGATTTTACCTTTATCTTTGAGAACGTTTTGTATAGATTACGATAAGGAAAACAAAATCAGAGGTGTGCAAAATTTTTGGCCTATTTGTTCTGCTGATTCAATCCACGAAAAAAAAGCCACCATGTTATTGATGGCATCCTCAGTATATTTGTTGTTGGAACCGGTTTGGTCTTTGACAACTCTTTGACCAAAGACGAGACATCGATATCTACAATTTGTATAGAAAGAACATTGTGTTATAAGTAGATATAATCTGTCTGTGGTAATCAATGTGAACTGAGTAGAAAGAAGTTGACGTTATCAAACGATTCTGTGATTTCGATTAATTTTTCTGAACATTAAAATAACAACATTGTAAGATGACGGACACTGTTAATTGCGTATTAATTGCGTAAAGTGTGCATGTACCTTGTTACCCCTTTATGTGCATTGAAATGTTAAAACACGGGCTTGTCCCAGTGGACGAGACTTTTTGATAAATAGCCGAGATTCATTCGGTTACTATTTGAAGGAAGTCCAGAATCCCCCGCACGAAAGATAGTAAGTAGAAAGATCGATAGGTTAAAAAATCTGCACAGTTCTAGATATTCTAGGGTTTGATGTTGAATTGTCACAATCTCTCAGACTAGTGAACAGAATTAACGTTCTATAGAGAAAAGACGTTGATATAGGACAATGATTTATTGGCAGCTGGCTTCTGAACTAGATCTATAGTAATAGCAACTACAGACATATTATCGTAGGACTCATATTATGTTTCATTACCATTGAGTGGGTGCCTCCAGGCAGATCGACTATCAACTCCCACCAGTCATCACTGTTTTACGGCGCTGACCCAAAAACCAATCATTTCAAAGTTAACAACAACCGTAGTTTAAAAATGACTTTGGAATATATCTGTAACTTTCCACAACGTTCGGTTATTTGATCTCTACCAATTCTTGTATATGTTTTGAATTTTGGTATCCCATATGGTTGCTTTTTGGTGTCCCCATATTAGTTCATAAGGATATCACCAGTCCAGTCATCACTGTTTTACGGCGCTGACACAAAACCAATCATTTCAAAGTTAACAACAACTTAGGTTTTAAAATAACTTTGGAATATATCTGTTCTTGTAGCTTTTCAGAACGTTCGGTTATTTGATCTCTACCAATTCTTGTACATGTTTTGAGTTTAGGTATCCCATATGGTTGCTTTTTGTGTGCACTGAAGAGTCATAAATTTTCGAAATTGACATCTCTTCATTTCTTGTGATTTTACAAAGATTTCCATTTTAAACAATATACGTATCAATAAAATGCAAATGAATAAGTGTAGAGTATTACGGACTATTACATCATGTGATTACAGCTTGCGATTAAAGAACACCAAAAATATTACTGAAGCGTCTCGTACGAGTTTAGCGCATACATTTGAAAATATTTAAATGCCTGTTGATGTCCTTGCAGTTAACTAGTGAGGCCAAATTACAATTATATGCTAAAATCTCGGGGGGTAACTTCTATATGTATAGGTGCGGGACGTGCGGCAAATTCGGGGTAGAATTTCCCGAAAGACTTTGGAGATTTCGGGTCTATATTTTAGCTATTTCTGGAGATTTCGGGTTTAATTTCTTGTTGTTTGGAGATTTCGGGTATCAAATTTTGTTTTCCTGGCCAATATAAACAAAGTGAAAGGATTAAGTTATTTGCTACATTCCTGATGTAATGTCACTTTAAATTAGGCATTAATCTTTTGATTACCACATCCCCTTTGGATTAAATTCGGGTCATTATTTTAGTCTCTTTGGATAAACTCGGGTCTCAAATTTGGCCTGACCTGGATAATTTCGGGTAGGGGTTTT
>MJUU01045071.1:56320-71127 GCA_002080025.1 Modiolus philippinarum
CCCCCCCCCCCCCCCCCCGGGGGGAGGGGGGGGGGCTAAAATCTGCCAGCTGCCAGTGAACTACAAGGAAAATACAAATAAGACAAAAGAGAAAGGTAAATATAATAGAATTTTAATTATGCTAATCAAGAACCCATAAAGGGCATCATAATACAACAAAATGCAGTATGATTGATTAGACACATAAAGCAACAAACAAAAATAGACCACTACTGGTCAGCTATGGCACTGAAGGGCAAGACCAGAACCTGACACATTATGCTTGTTTCATATCAATAATCTATACTTCAAAGATGACATAAATAACAATAAGCAAAATATTACAAGAAAATCATAGGAACTCGGGACAGCTGGACTTGGTACCGGTGCTAGCAAAAGACAGCCGGTAGGGTTAAACCGGTGTCCTGGGTACCACAACCTCCCCTTTCTATGTCCCGTTTCCTTCGTGGTTTCCCTTTAGTATAATAAAACATACAACTAAAATCCAATACAGGTAGACTCTACTAACTCAATGACCACAGTCTTTAAAGGAGAGAAAATGATAATACGTAATTTTGAAAGATAGGTCAAGGGATGCTCGCTGCTAATCTGCCGGCTAGCTCAAGCTTAATCTGCTGGTAAAACACTGTCACACTGCGGAAGAAAAATCAAAGTCAAATCTTCCCAAAGGATTTGGTAGAGAATCATCATATATTTCAGTAGGTTTGGGTACCCATAAACCTGTTTAACCCTACCGCTGGCTTTTGCTAGTGCCGGTACCAAGTCCGGCTGTCCCGAGTTTCTATAGTTGTTTACGTTTGTCTTCTGTCTTATTTGTGTTTGTCCTGTTTATTATTTCCCTAGCAGATTGTGGCATGTAATTATAATTTTCAGCCATTGTGGGTGTTTCCTGTTGTCCCTTTTGTTTCATCGGTAGTATCTGCTCAAGAGGCCGGAATATCGTGTCGATAGCCCATATTTTAAGTATAACTAATTAACTATACGTAAAGAATGGTAGTTCAACAACATTTCCGTAAAAACGAGGATTAGAAATGCCATTAGTAATAAGCTGTTTGCGAGTACCGCCATATTTAGAAATCAAATGTTCACATCTACTTTAAAATTTGTTTAATGTATTCATCTGTAATTTTGGCTGTGATAGTAAGGTTACGTTCATTAAAATCGTCAAGAGCAGAACAAACGCGTGCGAATCGTACCAATTGAGAAATATACACCCCATCGGATAAAGCTAGAGGAACGTCGCTGTGATGAAAGGATATTGGTAATAGTGAAATCAAAATCCCCCTTTTATCATATATTTTAGTTTTTATTTTCCGAGAGTCAATGATGATAGTACGATTCAGAAAAGGGTAGTATTTGGAATCATTGTTATCTTTATTTAGTTTCATTGATGTCTACATAATCTAAAAGTCTTTTTAGCTCACCTGGCTATAGCCAGGGTGAACTTTTGCCATCACTTTTCGTCCGTCGTCCGTCCGGCGTAAACTTTTCATTCAAAGATCTTCTTCTCTGAAACTACTGGGCCAAATGAAACCAAACTTGGCCACAATAGTCCTTAGATGGTCCCCTACAAAAAAGTTGTTTTTCAGAACCGCGCGATATCCAAAATGGCCGCCAGCGGGGATCATAATTTAAATATTGGACCCTATGGGAAAATACTTTCAAAGATCTTCTCCACTGAAACTGCTTGGCCAATTTAAACCAAACTTGGCAACAATAGTCCTTAGATGGTCCCCTGCAAAAAAGTTGTTTTTCAGATCCGCGCGATACCTAAGATGGCCGCCAGCGGGGATCATAGTTTTAACATTGGACCCTATGGGAAAATACTTTCAAAGATCTTCTCCTCTGAAACTACTGCGCCAATTTAAACCAAACTTGGCCAAAATAGTCCTTAGATGGTCCCTTCAAAAAAGTTGTTTTTCAGTTCCGCGCTATATCCAAGATGGCCGCCAGCGGGGATTGGACCCTATGGGAAAATACTTTCAAAGATCTTCTCCTGTGAAACTACTGGGCCAATTAAAACCAAACTTGGCCACAATAGTCCTTAGATGGTCCCCTGCAAAAAAATTGTTTCTTAGATCCGCGCGATATCCAAGATGGCCGCCAGCGGGGATCGCAGTTGTAACATTAGAGCCTATGGGAAAATACTTTCAAAGATCTTTTCTTCTGAAACTACTTGGCCAATTAAAACCAAACTTGGCAACAATAGTCCTTAGATGGTCCCCTTCAGAAAATTTGTTTTTCAGACCCATACTATATCCAATATGGCCGCCAGCGGGTATGCAAGATGGCTGCCAGCGGGGAACAGATTTAACATTTGACCCATTGGGAAAACATTAAAAGATCTTCTCCTGAAATTACTTGGCCAATAATGAAAACATACTTGGTCACAACGGGCCATAGTTGTTCCCGTTTGAAAAATTTGCCCGGCTTGTCTGCATCGCATTCAAGATGGCCCCTGTGGGGAACATAGTTTAACCTTGAGACTTATTGGAAGCCTATCGTAAAGCATTTAAAGATGTTCTCCCCTGAAAATTAATTTAGTCAATTGGAACCAAAATTAGACTCAATAGTCCCCTTCAAGAAAGGTGACAGTAGAACTGCAACCAAATCCAAAATAGCTGCCAGTTTGGAATATAGATAAACTTAAGATGAAATTACATCAATGTCTATTAACAAATTTGAAAATAATGCCCTTAAAACATTGGGATTATTTTAACTGCATATGCCAGCCGTGGCCCAGGTGAGCAATACAGGTTCTTGAGAGCCTCTTGTTTTATCTTTGACTAAGAATAGCATGGGGATTTAATACAATAACATGACACAAATGTTATATAATATGATGACAATATAACTTTATTTAATCCTAGGATTTAAATGTATTTTGGAATTTGATAAAGACAAGATCCTGATATGATCTAAGATTAAAAACCAAAACTGTGTTAAGATATCCAGTGATACCTGCGCTGGCACTGTCGCACCGTATCATCTTGTGAGGTTTTAACTTTGTTTTAGAATGTTGGTAAGCATATTTCTTCCACATCCAAGTTTTCTGTAATAATTCTTTTTTTTTACATTTTAAGTACAGGAATAGTCATAGGAAACATCAACAACAACAAAATCAAGCCATTAACGAAAATACCATGTTATGCTGTAAGTTTAGCTTTGGCATCTTACGATAACAAATTGTAGGAATGCAAAGTCCTGATAACAAAAACGTTTGAAATTCTACATGGAACGCCAAGGTACGTTGAAAGCTTTGATTTGGAAATCAAAATTTGTTTGGACTCTCAATTATTGTGTCTGTATGAGGTTAAAAATATAATTATAGATCATGTTTTTTATTCAGTATCACACAGATATGCCAGTTGTTTTGTCCATTGCATTTCCCTATTAACCACATATAAAATATTTTTATGAAAGGATATGGAGTAAATGAACATGAGACCATAACACGTATGTTCATTCCAACTGCAATAATTTATAAAAGCTCTATGGCCATTTCGGAAATGTATTCCTCACCAGGAGCACTAGAACCACTAAAAAACTGAAAAGATGACTGTAAAATCATTTCCTATCAATTTTTTTTTATTTTTGTAGCTCAGGGGGCGACGAAAATGTCGTATGATCTGCTTATATGTATATATGATTTAACCTTACTCGTGAAGATGACACAGCATAGATCAATAGTGTTACACTATGACAATGTACTTAATCTTCCCAAATCAAAGTCATTGGTGTTGTCTAAAATTTGCAATTGGTGAATTCCTTCACCCCGTGATATTCGAGCAACAGATCAAACAAAACAGAGAACAAAAAAAATGCAAAAACAACTTAAGAGGAAAAAAAAAAACAAAACAACAATAGAAACAAACAAATAAAAAATAACAAAACAAAAACAAAAAATAACAAAAAGGCACCAAATAAAAATAAACAAAAACATCAATTCCCCGAGGGTATTCACCAACCCAGTAGCCAGTACTTCGGTGCTGGCCCGAAAACCGATTTTATTTGAAAACTTGCAATATCTTAATTTAAGAAAATTTAGTAAAAACCTAAGGAGTATCTTCCTCATGCATAGTACTGTCCTTAGATGATTTTTAGCTTTCCTTTTTAGATACAGTTGGTAATTTGTTCTCTATCAGCTTTTGCACATATTTTGGTTTATGGACTTCCAAATATTTTGATTTGATCTTCACTGAATAGACATAGGTTGTCGAAATGTGCATATGCAGAAACTAGATTCACTGTAATTTCGGTATTTTATTTATTTATTACCACTGGGCCGATGCCACTGCTGGTGTCCTGTAAGTCCCCGAGGGTATTCACCAACCCATTAGCCAGTATTTCGGTGCTTGCCCAGAAACCGTTCTATTTGAAAACTTGCATTCAGATAATATCTGGGTGAGGACTGATATTGTAAAATATACTGGGTTGACATGTTTCTATTTGTGGCTTGTGTTTGTGTGCATGTCAGTTTATATATGTTCTGTGAAGAACAGATTGACAGACAAAAAGCGGTGAACGCTGACCACAACTTAGCATAAGATCAAAGGTTTGCAAAGTTTTAGTTGAGAGTTACTCCTTTAAACACGTGTGCACCATAAAAAATGTACGTTTTATCAAGAAACTTAGAAAATTTTGTACATGGTCGATGCCACTGTCTGGTTAACCAAAAGTCTCCGACTTAATTCACCAGCCGGACACTCAGACTTACCTGGAACACGTGAACAGCATCATGAAATTTACAGTATATTTTGCAACTTATGTAATTGTGGTGCCCGCACCTAGTGTCTGTCTGCCTGTCTGTCTGTATGGATATATATTTTTAGCATTCTAAACCGCTTGGTCTTTTCAACAAAACTTACAGGAGTGCTTCAATATATATCGTAGATGTACACCATGTGTTTTGTCTTGCTGTATTCAGATTGTAAGCTAATTTTGGACTTTAATATTTTAGCTTATTTGAAGTCTTTAGGGTATGACTTCATTATCTGTAACCAATTGAACCGCTTGATACTTTTCAACACAACTTACAGGAATGCTTCAGTATATATTGTACATGTATATCGTACAGTTTGTTTTTCGTTATTTTTGCCCTCATATTTTCTAAGTTTTTTGGACTTTGTCATTTTAACTTTTTGAAGTGTTGAGGGTATGTCTACATTTTCCACAACCCTTCCTAAACCACTTTGCACTTTTCAACAAAACTTACAGGGATGTTTTAGTATATACTACAAATGAGCACCATAGATTTTTCTTTCCTGTATATTTTTTTTTATTAATTTTCAAGCTAATTTTTGGGCTTTGTAATTGTAGCTTATTGAAGCGTCAAGGATATGCCTAAATTATCTGTTACCCTCCCTAAACCGCTTGGTACTTTTCAACAAACTTACAGGAATACTTCAGTATATATTGAAGATGTGCATCCGTTATTTTTGTTTTTTTTCAGATTTCCAATGTGAAAAAGAAAGGAAATGGGGTAAATGTCATTGAGACAACATCCCATAAAGCATCTAGGGGTCACCGTACGGAACCTCACACCATATAGCAAGCCCTAAATGGTCCCTAAAAGGTAAAAAAATAGCATTATTCAATGGAAACAAATCACATCCAATAACCCGAATATCAAAAAACAAAAATTTTAAAAGAAGACAAGGACGAGCCAATGACCAACATATTCCTGACTTGGGACAGGCGCAAAAATAGCCATTTTTGTCTTTGTCATTTCAGTTAATTAAAGTGTTGAGTTTGTGTCTCCATTTTCCGCAGCTCTTCCTAAAACGCTTAGTACTTTTCAACCAAATTTACAGGAATGCTTCAGTAAATATATATATCTTGTAGATGTGCACCACGCGTTTTGTTTTCCATTATTTTTGTTTTTTATTCCGAGATTTCAAGCTATTATAGGACTTTGTCATTTCAGCTTATTGAAGTCTTGAGGGTATGCCTCCATTATCAATCATTCATACTAATCGGCTAGATAATTTTTTACCAAGCTTGAAGGAATGCTTCATTATATATTGTAACTGTGCACCATGTATTCAATTTTTCGTTTTTCCCCAGATTTTCACGCTTTTATTAGACTTTGTAATCCGCTGGGTCACTGCCACTGTCTGTTCGAACAGAGCTCCCCGATGGTATTCACGAACCAAGAAGTCAGACTTGTCAGACATACGAATACAGCATCACGAAATGTATAGTTTATAATGCAACTAAGGTAATTTCGTAATCAAAGGATGTCCTAGGTCCTGGATTTGGCTTAATATTTAGACATTTTTGGTAACAAGTACCCTTTTGAAAATTTTTGGGCTATGGCTTTCCAAATTATCTAATTCTAATGCTGCTGACGGAAGATTAATCTTAAAACATGTGTACAGCATGAAATAAAACGGACAAGAGGAAACCCCTACAATGGCTGAAAATTATAATTACATGCCACTATCTACAGAAAAAACACAAATAAGACAAAAGACAAACGTAAACAATGATATGAACTCGGGACAGCCGGACTTGGTACCGGGAACAGCAAAAGCCAGCGGTAGGGTTAAACCGGTTTATGGGTACCCAAACCTCCTCCTTATCTGTCCCGTTTCCCTATAGTTTAGTAAACATACGAATAAAACCCAATACAGGTAGACTACTAACTCAATGACCACAATCTTGAAAGGAGAGAATATGACAAGACGTAATTTTGAAGGATGGGTCAATGGGTGCTCGTCACTAATCTGCCGGCTAGCTAAAGGAGCCTAGTCTGCTGATAAAACACTGTCGCACAACGGAAGAAAAATCAAACTCAAAACTTTCCGCAGGATTTGGTCAAGAATCATCATATATTTCAGTAGACATCGGCAGTATCAGTGAAAGGCAAGTATGTATGTAAAAGTTTCATGTCACTAGATCTCAAAGCTAATTTAACGGATGCAAGCAGAGTATCTTGTCAATATCCCCAATTACGTAAAGAATGTGAGTTACGTCCCAGCTTTTTGGATTTTTAATCAGGTTCTGACATTATTTAACAACATTACCGTAGAAATGCCTTTAGTAATAAGCTGTTTGCGAGTAACGCCATATTTAGATATTAAATATTCATATATGTTATAAAACTTCTTAAAGGTATTCAACAACTTATGAAAAAAATAAACCTGTTGTAAAAGTTTGGCTGTGATAGTAAGGTTACATTCATTAAAATCGTCAAGAGTAGAACAAACACGTTCTAGCTGAGAAATGTACACCCCGTATGATGGAACTTGAGGGATGTCGCTGTCAAGAAAAGGGAAATTAGTTATAGTGAAATCAAAATCATCCCTTTTATCATATATTTTAGATTCTATTTTACCAGCGTCAATAATAATAGTTAGATCCAGAAAAGGGCAGTATTTGGAATCATTCTTAGCTTTATTTAATTTCAGTTCTTGTGGGTAAATAATGTCTACATACTGTAATCTAAAAACTGGGGATTGTCAGTAGTAAGGATATCGTCAATATACCTGCTGTTATCATTGAAAATAGAAATAAGATTATCACTGGTTTGTATGGTTCCGTTTTGAAGTTTTTTCATGAAGTCTCTTTCGTGACATAACAGAAAAAGATCTGCAATGAGAGGTGCTCAATTTGCATCCATAGGAATACCAATGACCTGTTGATAAATAGTGTTGCCAAAACGAACAAAAATGTTGTCCAGCAAAAGACTTATGTCCAGGAACAATTATTATTGTATATAATATTAGAGAAGAATACTTGCTTTTTGTTAGAACAAATGAACTGCAGACCAGAAAATTTAAAAAGACCATTTAATAAGTTGTCCCAATTTTGATTTAATCAACTTATGTGGAAGGGTAGCATAAAGTGTGGAAAAATCATAACTGTCGATGGATGAGACTGGTTTTTGAATAGACTGTAGTTTATCTAAAACTTCAATTGAATTTTTTACACTCCAAAAGTAATTTACACCAAAGTTTTGATAATTTTCTCACAGTATTTAATAACCAATTCCTTTATACAATTAAGTGAACTAGTTAAATGGATGGATAAATTAGTAGTAGAACAGTTACTAGATGCCGAAATGAAACGATGTTTGAAGGGATTTTTGTGAAGCTTAGGAATCAAGTACATGGTAGGCAAGGTGTTATCTTTAGGTGGAACTTCAAGCATTTCTGTATTCTTATAATGTTATTGGGTTAACGTTTTCTCGTCCCAATTGGTACGTCTGAAAGTTGTTGACTTGTCCATTTCGTATTGTTGGACATCGATATAATATTTCTTTCAAACAATAGCAACGTTGTTGGAAGCCTTGTCAACAGGTACTGTCTGTCAAACACAATTTTTTGACGAAAATCCTTCAATTTTGACTTTATTGTTTTTACGAAGCCTTGTCAACAGGTACAAACACATTTTTTGTTATTATCTTTATAAAAATCTATTCTGTTGGTGACCTTTGTTATAATTTTATCTTTAAACAAATTTAGAGCATGTTTGTGTGCACTTTCTCGTTTGCACCAATTTTTACAATAATTGGTAACTGCGTCTCAAATTATATCAAAACAAGCTTGCCAGTTTATTTTAGAAGGTAGGCGATATTTAGGCCCTTTTCGAAAGAATTTTCGAACTCCTTTATCTTCAATGGTGTTAAGATTTCCCGTTAATATATGTCCGCAATGGTCATAGCGATATGGCGATGTGGAGCATTCTCAGCTGCAAGGGTAGTTTTTCTCGAAATCAGCATCACAGGTAATATAAGAGTAATTGAAAAAAAATGTTTCTAGTAGGTTTTTCATAAGAAATGGAAATGATAGGGACGGGTACAAGTTTTTGAATATCCGGGTCTCGAAAAAAAAACATCAAGGTAATTGTCTCACCCGTGACGAAAAGTGCGGAAAGCGAGACATATGCGTAGAAAGTATGGCGGCGGCGGCGGCGGCGTAAACTTTCATGTTAAGTTTTTGTGATTAGGTCACTTTCTCAGTAACTATAAGGGGTAGGTCAATAATATTTGGTATGTAGGTTGGTCTTGAGTAGTACATAAGGCTTTTGTCTGTGACCTCAATTTCATGGTCCAGTGAACATGTTAAGTTTTTGTGCTTAGTTAAGTTTCTCAGTAACTGTAAGTGGTAGGTCAATGATATATATAGTATGTAGGTTGGTCTTAGGTAGTACATGACAGTCTGTCCTTGGCTTTTGTCCTTGACCTCAATTTCACGGTCTAGTGAGCATGTTAAGTTTTTGTGATTAGGTCATTTTCTCAGTAACTATAAATGGTAGGTCAATGATATTTTGGATATAGGTTGGTCTTGAGTAATACATGACAGTCTGCTATATTGCTTTTGTCAATGACCTCAATTTCACGGTCCAGTGAACATGTTAAGTTTTCGTGTTTAGTTTAGTTTCTCAGTAACTATAAGTGGTAGGTCAATGATATATGGTATGTAGGTTGGTCTCAGGCAGCACATAACAGTCTGTCATATGACTTTTGTCCTTGACCTCAATTTCACGGTCTAGTGAGCATGTTAAGTTTATGATAGGGTCCTTTTCTCAGTAACTATAAGTGGTAGGTCAATGATATTTTGTATATATGTTGGTCTTGGGTAGTATATGACAGTCTGCTATATGGATGTTGTCTGTGACCTCAATTTCATTGTCCAGTGATCTTGTTGAGTATCCTAGCATCTATTAATGTAAGATCGATAATATTTGGTATGTGGGTTTGTCTTACAAAAATGTAGATGGAAGATGACAGCCTGGTTTTTTGTTTTAGCCGTTGACCTCATTTTCACGGTCTAGTGAACATGTTTGGTTTCTCAGTATCTATCAGTGGTAGGTCACGTATATTTGGCATTTTGGTTTTGGGTGATACATGATTGTCTGCTATATTGCTTTTGTCAGTTAATCTAATTTCACAGTCTAGCAAACATGTTGTGTTTTCTGATTTAGGGAGTTTGAGTTTTCACATCAATTTTGCGACCAAGTAGGGACGGGCGAGACATCAATTTGGGTCAAAACTTGTTTTATATTTTGAAACCACTGGGTATATGCCACTGTTTGGTTGACCAGAAGTCCCCTCGTACATTCACTTACCAGTTGTCAGACTTGTCTGAATCACGAATACAGCATCAAAAAATGTACAGATTATTATGCAAATAATTAAATACCGAGGTTACTGTGAATTTACTTTCTGCATATGCGCATTTCGACAACTTATGTCTCTTCAGTGCAGATAAAATCTAAACGTTTGGAAGACCATATGCTCAAAGATATTTAAAAACTGATAGAGAGCAAATAACCAATATGATGTAAATGTAAAGCCGAAATCAGCTAAGGACAGAGCTATGCATGAGGGAGATACTCCTTAGTTTTCAACAAAATGTACAAAAATTTATATATTGTAAGGTTTCAAAAACATTCGGCTTTCGGGTCAGCACCGAAGTACTGACTACTGGGCTGGTAAATACCCTCGGGGACTAACAGTCCACCAGCAGTGGCATCGACCCAGTGGTAACAAATAACTAAATACCGAGGTTACTGTCAATTTACTTTCTGCATATGCGCATTTCGACAACTTATGTCTCTTCAGGTAATTTCGTATTTTAGAAGTTCCAAGTTACTGTTAATTTAGTTTTTGCATATTACCATTTCGACAATTTATGTCTTTTCAGTACATATCAATACAAAACATTTGGAATTCCGTAAACCGAAATATGTGTAAAACCTGACAGAAAATAAATAACCAATAGGATCTAGATTAAAAAGGGACAGAGCTATGGAAGAGGGAGAAACTCCTTATCTTTAAACAAAATTTTCTTAAAAATTTAGATAATGCGAGATTTGAAATAAAATCCGTTTTCGGTCCAGCACTGAAGTACTGACTACTGGGTTTGCAAATACCCTTGGGGATTAACGGTCAACCAGAAGGTGCATCGGCCAAGTGGTAATAAATAACAAAATGCCGAAGTTACCGTGAATTATGCGCATTCCAACAACTTAAGGTGTCTCTTCAGTGAAGATTCTTCAAATCAAAATATTGAATTGACCATCAGTTAGTTATCTTCATATACTATCTCACAAACATGTTCAAAATGAAATATAATGTACAGATTTAACTACTGAAAAAAAAACAAAACAAAACAAAAACAAAAAACAAAATAAGTTGTAATTCCAAACTCTATTATAAAAGGAGTTCACAAAAATCATGGTGACGACCATAATTTTATTACAAACGATTCAGTTTAAACAGTCTATAAAAGTAGTCAGACAATAAACTCAATTAAGAAATTCCAAATGGAAAGTCCAAACATTCAGAACAGACTTATACCTTCTCTACGTCTGAATTTAATATTGGGTTCAAATAGTAATTACCTGCCCACTTTGGTTAAAATCCAAAATGTCCATAAGCCCACGCTGTTTTGCTCATATGCCACCTATTGCATCATGTTGGGCCTCTTGCCCGTCGTTGTCCACTTTAAGTCTTCTATATAGCTCATTTTTAATTATGTTCAGATACATGACAAAGAAAGCGGAAAATCTAAAATCAAAACTCCAAAAATACGGGAATTTAGATGCAATATATATTGAGACAAAATGACAATGAACAACAAAGTCTCAAAACTAAAGTAGTGATTTGAAACCCCACAAAAACTGGAGTTATCGTCAGGTGCCTTGGAAGGTTAAGTATGATCTGCTCCATTTGTGACACCCGTCACTCTTCAAATGAAAAGTACAGTATTGACGATGTTTGTCAGTTCGCTTATAATCTCTGGATACATTCAAAAATATCTATTCTCATTTGTGAAACAGAAAAGTGTAACAATCTATCAAATCATGGTGACGGCCATACATCCGCTATATTTTAATAGGATGTGCACTGAATAGACATCAGTTGTCGAAATGTGCATATGCATAAATTATATTTACAATAACCTCTGTATTTTATTATCTATAATGATAATTGCAGCAGTAGTTGAACATAACATTGGTACGTATATAATTTTCTAAGATAATAATTTGGCTCGGTTGACAAAATCGCTTAAAAAACTATAGGCACAACAATAACAAAGAACTATGAAATGTGAATACCATATACCTGAACTCTGGAAGAACTATTGCTGTTAAAAATTGAAAGTTTACTATTGGAAAGTCGAAATCGGCACCTAGTCGTAGAGTCTTGTATTTATTAAAGATAGATATCTAACAAATCTTTAAAGTTTTTGAAAAAAAGAGACAATTCGGATTCACCTTGCTCGTTGAAAATACTTTGTCACAATATAGTTGCAAGCCATCTTGGACAGCAGTAACTAATAAAGTCAGGAGCTAAGAAGGGTGTTTGTTATGCATTTGACATATCCAGCAATAGATCTCCATGTAGACAATGTATCTCTGTTTGCAAGGGTATTTATGTGGCCTAGGTTCCCATTAGATACAAGGTAGGTTTTTTTTTTCACTTACATTGATACCAATAGAAGACAATGCTGTTTTGTTATTGTTGAGGATATCCTCCTTTGGTATGCTGCAGATTTTGTAAGTAGGGTTGGCAAATGAATTGTAAATTCCAACTGCTTCGCGATTCAGTCAAACAGTGCTTTTTGCGGAAAACTGTAATGTTGTTCTTGGTCTTGACAGCAAGTACACAGCATCATTGTCATGGATAAAGCACAATATCTTCACTTTATCGATCTGGATCTTCCAATATGCATTTTTGTATTTGGGTTTATGGTTTTTCTTAGGGCACCTTATGGGAGCTACAATCAATAACAAAGTGAAATAGGATGATCTAAATATAAAAGCCAAAATCAGCTGAGGACGGAGCTATGCAAGAGGGTGAAACTCCTTAGTTTTAAAAACAATTTTCCTATATTCAAATATTGCAAGTTCCCAAATATATCGGTGTTCGGTGAGTTCAGAAGTACTGGCTACTGGGTTGGGTTGGTGAATACCCTCCGCTACTAACAGTCAGGAAGCAGAGGCCATAAATTACAAAATGCCGAAGTTACTGTGAATTTACTTCTTGCATATAGCCTTTTCAACATCTTGTGTCTCTTCTGCTGCAGATTCTTCAAATTAATAGTTTGAATTATCCATCTATAAGTTCTCTTCATATACTAATTCACAAACCATGTACAAACAAAATGAAACACTATATACAGATTATTACCACTGAAAACAACAAAGAGAAGTAGCAATTCGAAACTCCACTATAAATGGCATTCACAAAAATCAAGTTGACGATCATAAGTATTAATACAATCAATTCAGTTTTGGCATTTATCAGACAGTAAACTGAATTCAGAAATTCCAATTGAGAAGTCTAAATATTCAGAATAGATTTACATGTCCTCCTTGTTTTAATGTAATGTCGGTTCAAAAAGTAATTACCTTACTATTATGGTTTATATGCAAATTCCATGAGCGCTTGTTGGATGACTCATAAGACACCTATTGCACCGTGTTGGGCCGGTTGCTTGTAGTTTTCCCTTTAAAATTTTCTATATATGAAAACGAAAGGAAATTGGGTAAATGTAAAGGAGACAACATCCCATATCCAGGTTAAAACGACCAAAAACAAAGCATCTAGGGGTCACCGTACGGTCTTCAACACAGTGAGGAACCTAGCACCATATAGCAAGCCCTAAATGGCCCCCAAAAAGGTAAAAAAGTGAATAAATCAATATATGTTATATGTCATTTTAAAGCAGTTATTGTTTTTTTTTATTAAGATCTTATTGGTAATTTGATCTCTGTCAGCTTTTACACTTATTCGGATTATGGATTTCCAAATGTTTTGATTTGATCTGCATTGAAGAGGCAAACAATGTCGAAATGATCACATGCAGAAAATAAATTCACAATAACTTCCGTATTTTGTTTTTTAAATGATGGTCAAATACACCGGCAAATGAATACCGAAGCAAAAAGAGGGCGAAATCGAAATAAAAAAACCTAAACAACACGGTTATTTCAGACACATCACATATCGTGATAACATGACAGTGAAAATAAAACGTCCAAAAACAAAGGCACTAACAATGTGAAACCAACCAAAACTGGAACAATCACCAAGTGCTACGGAAAGGGAAAGTATGATCTGCTACACGCTTGGCACCCGTCACACTGCTAATGAAAAGATACAATGTTGTCATTGAAGGTGTTTGTCAGTTCGTTTATAATCTCTGGATCTCAACATCAAAAATGTCGTTTGTGAAACAGAAACATTGTAACAATCTGTCAAATAATGGTGACGGCTATAAATCCTCTATAATGATAATTGCCACAATAGTTGAACATAACTTTAGTATATTATTTGTTTAAAACAGTAATTTTTCTCTGTTGACAAAATCATTTCATTGTAAATTTATGCAAAATTTATTGAAAACTCAGGAGTATCTCCCTCACGCAAAGCTCTGTCCTTGGCTGATTTTGGCTTTACATTAAGATCATATTGGTTATTTGTTCTCTATCAGTTTTTAAACATCTTTGAGTTTATGGTCTTCCAAACGTTTAGATTTTATCTGCACTGATGAGACTTAAGTTGTCGAAATGCGCATATGCAGAAAGTAAATTCCCAGTAACTTCGGTATTTAGTTATTTGTTACCACTGGGTTGATGTCACTGCTGGTGGACAGTTAGTCCCCGAGGGTATTTACCAGCCCAGTAGTCAGTACTTCGGTGCTGACCCGAAGGCCGATTATTTTTGGAACCTTACAATATCTAAATTTTTGTAAATTTTTTTGAAAACTAAGGAGTATCTTCCTCACGCAAAGCTCTGTCTCTAGCTGATTTTGGCTTTACATTAAGATCATATTGGTTATTTGTTCTCT
>MJUU01045072.1:7184-25655 GCA_002080025.1 Modiolus philippinarum
CTTTCTCTTAATAATCCAAAATTCAAGGAATATTTACACCAGATCTATCCCAATGAGCTTGAAATTAAAGAGACTACCGATACACCTACTTCAGCTTCGTATTTAGATCTTTTAATTTACATTGACGAAAAGGGACGTTTGAAATCTAAGCTGTATGACAAACGTGATGATTTTAACTTCCCAATTGTGAACTTTCCCTTTCTGAGCAGCAATATACCTGCCTCTCCAGCCTATGGAGTGTACATTTCACAGTTGATTCGTTACTGTCGGGCATGCAGTTTATACAGTGACTTTTTAGTTAGAGCAAAAACACTGTCCCAAAAGCTGCTTAGTCAGGGATTTGTTCAGCCTTTGTTACTTTCATCCCTTCAGAAATTCTATGGCCGTCACCATGACATCATTGACAGATATGACGTGTCTGTGTCCCAAATGAAAACGGACATTTTCAGCTAAATTTCACGTCTTCACGGATTTGACATAACCGGATTTGACTCAACCCCGGATTGACTCACTGACAGTGTGACGGGTGCCGCTAGCGGAGCAGGACATGCTTACCCTTCCGGAGCACCTGATGTCACTCCCGGTTTTCATGGGAGTTCACACTATGAGTGCCTTAGTTCTTAATGTTATCTTTTTATTTCCGTGCATTGTAGCTGTCTCACGTCCTTGTTTTGTCTTTGTTTTTATCTGTTACCGTTTCTGCCGTGTCTTTGGACTTCGATTTTTGTAGTCATCGCTTAACTTGTTCCTTCGGTATTCTACTGCCGTTGTCTCACGAATCCATAGTGGGAATCGTACATGAGGAGCTTCGAAATATCCAAGATGCAGGCTCCTAGATAGATTGGCTTATTAAATTTCAGCTTAGTCTTCTTCATATGGACGGCCGCCAGATTTTCGGTGAAGATCACTCGACGATCGAAATTGGGCTTGGCCACGAGCTTCAGGGCCTGCTTCTCGGTGGTGACGAGCCTGACGTCGACGTGCTTCCGGATATTCTCCATCGTTTTGCCGAAGACCGAATTATTCATGAGCTTGAAGAAATCCTTCTCGGAGTCAGTCTTAGCCTTGGCGCGGAGAGCGGTATTTAGGTCGATATATTTCTTGAGCTATGGGGATTGGCTGAATCTGATGATCCGATGGACTTTGGTGAGCTTCACCCCCCTCTCCAGATACATCTTGAGATTTCGATAGTGAAGGACGTATGTCTCACGCTTGCCAAGATGAGGCACGAGCCTGCGGACTTTGTTGATCATCACATTCTCAGGCGCGAGAGGATAGTCGTTGTGGGCGTCGTGAAGATCCTGCGGATATTCGAGATCACATTCTATCATGGCGCCATATTCGTGATCGTCGGGATAGCTGAGAATCTCGTCAATCTTCTCCGGTTCCGTCCATTCGAAATCTCCCGTGGGAAGAGGCTGCGACATTGCCCATCCGTAGAGATTATTGGCGTCGAGGTAGGTGAGATGCTTGGTGGGCTGAGAGGCGTCGTAGACGGTCATGTAGGGATTATTAGCCTTGCCGTAGTGGTGGGAGATCATGGCTACCCCTCCTCTGGTGCCCCTCTCGGACATTAGCAGCATGTCCGGATCAGAGAGAAGCTCCAATCTTTGCCCACTGGTTTTGAGGGCGGCGTCGTAAGACAATCCGGGCGATGTGTAATAATTGGCAGGATCAAGCCCATAATGAGTCTGGCAGATATCCCTGAAATTCTCGAAGATGTCGGCGAGCATCAAGACGTCGGTTTCTAGGTAGAGATTGTGATAATCTCGTAGGGTCTTGCATTCGAAGGCTTCCCAGACTCTCTGGGCTTGCGCGTAGTCTTCATCGCTGATATGCTCCCCGGGGAGCGTGCGGCAGAAGGCTTCCTTGGGTGGGAGCTGAGTCTCTTCCAGCTTGGCCTCCCCATCCATATAATCATAGGGAAATACCCCTTCCGGATCATCAGCTCGTGGCGATCGCCGAATCTCGCCTTCACGGTCTTGAATTGGTCGGGTGTGAGATTCTTGGCTAGATTATCCAGCGAGCTGAGCGTGAAACGCAGCGAATCGACGAATCTCATCTCCAGATCATCCACCTGCTTGGAGAAGCTGATATATTTCTCATCAGTATTGGGGATGCAGGCGATCTTACCCTCAGGGAATCCAAGCTCCTTGACGAAGATGTGAGCATCATATCCGCTCAAATTGAAAGAAGATGGGGACGTGCTTCGGGAGCTGCAAATCTAGATTGCACTGGTTGTGTGCTGCGCCGCGATATTTCCCAGTAAGATGGTCGTGGTCCCGAACCTTATCCAATCCCAATTCATCCCCGCAAATGTGGCAGTGCGTGCTTTCTGTGAAGCTCTCCTTATCCTCGTCAGTCATCTCCATCGGCTTGATCTCCTTGTAGATCTTACCTATCGCCCGCACTTCCTCCTCCACGCACTGCACGGATTTCTTAGCCGCATCCTCCCGCAGTAGACGACAGGCACTTTGTAGCCGCCGTGAGCATATTTTATGTGATAGCAGAATCCTGAGGGGCGCTGAATTCGATAGGCCTTCGTGTAGCAGAGAGACGGATCCGGCTGACAGGTATCGAGCTTCTCCGTGAAGCACTCGAAATCCGCGTAAATCGCGAAGGGGGCTCTCATCATCTTTTTGTGGTTGTGGAAGGCTATGGTGGTCCCTTCTTCCGGCATCTCGATCCTGACGGCCTCTTTCTGACTGCAATATTCCATGTGCTCGTCCAAAATATCCTGCCTGGTAAAATGTTGCAAGCACGGCAAAAGTAAGCTTGCCCATCATGATTCGTAACCTGAGAGCTCAGAAGTCGTGAAGGGCTCTTGATCCAGCAGTAATGCTGCTTGCCTTCGCGGGCCAGAAAGAGGAGATCTACGTGAGTGGGGCCCGTATTCTTGGATATCCTGAGGGGATAGATCTGAAGATCCTCTTCCCCATCTTCGCCCTTCTTTACGCCGTCGAAGCCGAAGACGTTGACGTTAATGGTGGGATTCTGCCTCTCGAATTTATTGATGGTCTCAAGCGAGACTGGAAAGTTGATGCCGTCGAAATTGAGCTCTTTTTCCCATGGTTTGTACTGCGTCACTCGGTTGGCATGCTTACGATCCACCTCAGTATTGTGAAGCGCTGATAGGACTGCCCACTGGAAGCAGCGATCATCCTCATTCCTCACATTGATGATAGCTTTCTTCTGATTCAGCTTCTGTGGGAGTGGTATGAAGGATCTGCCCCTGAGAGGCTTGAATTGATTGAGGTGGATTTCTAGCTTGTCGACGCTGTTGAAAGTCCATTAACTCCCTTCACGCATGTATTGAGCCATACTTTCCTTGATCTTTTCCATCATGGAGGCGATCTCCGATTCGAGGTCGTCAGATTCTACGAGCATTGTCGTACGTGATCGGAAGTAGGAGGTGATGAAGATATTTTTCCCAGTCACGAGACTGGTCTTCACCATCTCTGCATAAAACACTAAGTGTACCTTCAATTCATTCTTTTGGGCAAGCGCATTGGAGATGTTTGTGAAGATTGTGCTCCGACTGAGAAAAGTGGCTACGTCTTGCGGCTTCAAAGGTTTGATGATGACCGTGCCAAATACGCCATTCAGAGCTTCCCGCCTATCGGTGACATTGATTTCCTCCTCGGCTGGGGCATTTTGGATGTTCTCTTCCACCAGATGGAGAAGATCGTCTCTCTTGAGCTGGGAGTATTTGGTGAGGCCGCCATTCTTTGCCACCGCTTTGAGCTGCTCTTTGGTGAAGACTTCCTGGCGGGCAAATTTACGGGTGGTTTTCTCCTCGATGAGCTTCACCAAGGCCTCCTTGTTTTTCCTGCTAAATCCCCTCAGACCCTCATCCTTAGCTATTTGACGGAGAGTCTTCATGCTTTCTCTCACCACCATTTTTCCCTCGACTGGGATGATCTCCTCCTCCTTCTGCTGATCCGATTGACTTCTATGCCTCCAGCAGAGACCATCCTTCCCAGGCTTGCTCTTTCAGAACTGTCCCTTCTTCCTCTTGAGTGGGAAGCCGCATGTACGTCTCACCGAATCTTCTTCTACCTGATTTTCAAATCGTGGATTCATTGATTGCGATCCCGCAATTTTGACACATATCGGGATGTCCATACACCTGCGTCAGATTGAGATTATCACAGCACTGCTGCCTTGGGCTTCTTCCGCATCTTCTTCATTCTCCAGAAAGAAATCCTGAAACTGATCCATCTTCTCACTATTGGATTCCATCCTTTTATTTATTTCAATCTGTGACATCCTTCCCTTTAAGATGTCCTGTGGAGACTGACTTATGCTCTGTGCGAAAGACATAATTCTTATATTTACCCTATGATCAATAGGAATGCCGTCCGTTTACATTTTGCCCTCGAGGTAGGGATTTTCATGCAGGATTCTGCATGAGTGGGGCAGAATTGTCATTATGGAACTACTAATATAATAAGTTGTTATCCTAATCTTTTCCATGACAATCTAACCATTTCCTCGACTATACATAACAATTCCCCTAAATTTAATCCAAACCTTTTCCCTGATTATTTCCTTACCCTTTCAGTACCCTAATTTTACCCTAAACCCTTCTCTTTCTATGACTATAACCATATCTATTTCCTTGATCATAACCCTTTCCTTACTATACATCTTAACCTTTCCTTGACCCACTGTGTGCCTTGACCATTAGCCTATCTCTTTCTCTGAATATAACCCTAACCCTTTACATGATTTAATCCTTACCCTTTCCTTAAATATAACCTGCACTCTGTACCACATTGGTGGATCCAAAAGGGGGTCCGGGGGTTAGATACCTCCTCAATTTTCTTTCACTGAACAATCCTCAATTTAAGGATAACCTTCATCTTATATGCCCAAATGAAATCGAAATTAAAGAGACCAATGATACACCATCATCAGCATCATACCTGGACCTATACCTCTACATTGACAACTCTGGACGTCTGAAAACAAAACTTTACGACAAGCGTGATGATTTCGACTTTCCAATGGTGAACTTCCGTTTTTGAGCAGAAATATTCCCACTTCTGAAGCGTACTGCGTGTACATTTCACAACTCATTCGTTATTGCCGTGCCTGTAGTTTGTACAGCGATTTTGTCAATAGAGCGAAATTACTGTCTCAAAAACTTATACATCAAGGGTATGTTCAGTCACTGTTGCAACTGTCACTACAGAAGTTTTACGGTCGTCACCACGATTTGACAGACCATTACAATGTTTCTGTTTCACAAATGAGAACAGATATTTTGGGTAGATCCAGAGTTTGTAACCGGACTGACTTACACCGATTGTGACAAAACCGGACTTTTCACCGGCTGTGACGGGTGCCACGCGTGGAGCAGATCATGCCTACCCTTCCGGAGAACCTAATGATACCTCAGTCTTTATAGGGGTTCACACTGCTGGTGCTTTAGTTTTGTGGCGTTCTTGTTCATTTTTGTTTATTTGTTTTGTCTTTGTCATACTGTCTCAATTCGTGTTGCTGTGAATTGTCGTGATGTTGGATTTATGATTTCAGAATTTCCTCTTTCCTTTTCTAGCTTCGGTATTCATTTGCCGATTTATTGGACAATCATATATTTTTTAATGAATATCCTGATGTTTTACTAAGAAATACCCCCCAAAATTTTTGAGGCGCGCTCCGCTCGGCAAAATTTCCTTTCACTTCTAAATTTGAATCCCCTTTTCAAATTCCCTGGATCTGCGCCTGTACCATACAATATGCGTCCTGGGATATACAATCTGTGTCCCAAAAATATGTAATCTGCAGACCAGAATGTGCATTGAAGATGCGCTCAGTAGTAGTTATAAAATGACAATTCTGCACCAGAGCGAGGCGGGGATGCTGAAAAGTGCAGGGAGGCAAAATAAATTAAAAAATTTCGAAATCCAAAAAGCCAGTATGGGGAGGGGATGATTCTGACGCTGGAGAGGAAAGGGGTAGAGACCAAAGTCTGGGCGTGCAGGAGGTTGGTCTGGGAAATGCAACGGATACCGCGGAAAAGTGGCACCTGCTCAAGATTGATAGTTATGGGATGAAGAAGTCAAAGAAGAGTGGGCACGACTATTTCGATTTTGAAGTGGTGATTTGAGGGGGCGTGGGAGAAATCCTTTCTGATGGGGAAACCCATCGGAAAAGATATTTGAGGGATGGGATCAGCGAGGGCCTTGGGAATGCTTGGCTAAATCTTCGCTGAAAGGGGGCGAGGGCTGGCGCAAGAGATCCTTTCCATCGTAATAATTCTTCAGGCAGACGGCAGGCGCACCATCTTCGCTCGGGAGCTGAGACTGATAGGATCTGGCCAAGCGGAGATTATCACGATGCTTCTTCTTTTTCTTGGCGATCAGAGAGAGCACTAGGATGGTCGTCGCACTCAGGCAAGCGAGGGATCCAAGGGGGAGGGATGCCACAGCACCAACCCCAGTCAAAGCCGATCCCATGGTGCCGCTGGTGAGCAATAGACTGCTGATGGAGGTCGCAGCTTGGATAGTGGAGACCACCTTATCCAATCGCTTATAGATGCGGAGCATGCGGGCATATTTCTGGACCTCGGACTCCAGGAAATCCTCGAATCGGGCATCTACTTCGTCGCTCATTTATCTAGGGGACCCACTAGAGAAGCATGCCAAGGAGGGGGACGTTCTTGAAGGGGCTATTGGGGCCAAGGATCAATCCGGAGCCGTCGTAGAGCTTACCATCACGCTTCAGATATAAGCCGTCACCCTGGACGGTCTTCGGCAATCGGGCTGGGGAGAGATATAAGCCCTTCCCGTGAGGCTTGACGCAGCAGATCTGGCCACCTCTCTTGAGGTATAATCCCGATCCCAAGGCCTTATTGATGGCGACGCCACCCAGACTGCTCAAGGCTCCTACTCCCAAGGCTGGAAGGACGGTCTTGGCTACCATGGGGAGGGCTCTTATCGCCAGGCCGGCGAGCATGGGGAGGAATCCACCCTCCTTCTGCATATTCTGCTTCAGCTCGGTTGTGCTCATCTCCAAGATCATTCCTCCTTCGCCGGCTCGCTTGAGCTTATTGATCTTCTGGATCTGCCGATTCGTGAGCAGCAACGTATCATTGCCCTAGAGATTCTCGTGCGAGAGGCGGATGCTCACGGGGCATGGTTTGCTCTTGGCTGCGAGTCTGAGCTTATCCCTCTGGCTTGAGCTCAGCTTCAGACCATACTCGGAACACGTCATTTATTTATATCTCGCGAAGGTGGAAGCGCATGGTCAAGTGCTCGCCGCGGAGATCGATGGGCAGGCCATCCTGATCGGTGATATGCGTCTCCATGGAGTGGATGATATTCACGGTCACCGGAAGATAGATCAGATTCTTGGGATTCTGGACGATCTTCATGCCGGGGGAGACATTGGGGAAAAAGCTATAGATGACGGGCTGCTGCACGTCATCGACGTAGCTTCCACTGATGATATCGCTATTCACCCGGATGCTATTGACATTGATGATATTCACGATGCTCTCGCTCTCGAAATATCCATTGGTCTTGGGATCGTAGGTATAGGTCTCATCGTTGAATCCCAGGACGGTCCGGAGGCTATTGGGGACGTCGAAATTCACTTGGTAGTGCTCTCGGAGGATGAGGACGGCTCTCAGAGTCGCACAATTGGCCCCGATGATGATCTTGGCGCCGTGGCCATTTTGACGTATACGCCTCTGGATCTCGGCATTGACATCATCGATATCGTAGGATCCGACCTCCAGGGCGATGGAGAACCAGCGCGCGCCATCATCGGGGGAGTAGGAGAAGACGCGATTTCTCTCATGGATATTTGGGAAGGAGTAGTAGGTCTCAAGATTGACCAGGGCCATCTCATAGCTCTTGGCGGGGTCCAGGCGAATGGGCTGATGGAATTGCGTGGAGATCCGGCCGCCCCGACCAGAGATGACCAGGGAGAATCCACGCTTGGGGGCCGTATTCTTGGCGATCTGCTGAAGCTCGGTCATTTATATATGGCTCAGTAGACGACGCTCATCTTGCGGCCATCTGATTCGAATTGGAGGATGCGATCGGAGATGACCAGGGCGTAGGCTTGGGTATTGGCGGCAACGTTCTGATCGAATCTAACCTTGATATAGACGTCGATCGTCGAGTCTTTGAGGCGCTCGCTCTGCTTGGAGACGTCGAATACGAAGAGGGGATGGAGATCCGTGAAGTGTCTGGATTGCTCACCAGGTGATCCATATTGAAAAATTTCCAGCGAAAATCGGCGGCCTCCTTATAGAGCCTGGAGATCTTCTGATTCGTGAAGGAGGCACGATGGTCCACGGCAGGATATCTCTGGGAATTCAAAGTGACCCAGATATCATTCACGCGGCAGATGGCGGGATTGGCTTCTTGATCATTACTCTTATCGGTCTTGAAGGCGACGATCACCCATCGGGGCCTTTCGGGGCTGCTCCGGGTGGAGAGGCGCCAGGTGAATTCACGGCTTTCGGAGACGCCGATCGAATCGCACTGCCTCATGCGGAAGCCGATATCTAGCTTCACCTTTCTCTCGATGGTCTTATAGAGCCGCAGCTTTTGGTCGTCGGAGGGCATCACGTGGGGGACGAACCATGAGAGATTGCTGAGGACGATCTTGCCAGGATCGTTGATATTGGCAGCATCCCGGAAGATGGCGTCATTATCCGAGGCGCGGACGAGAGTGAGCTCATGCTTGAATCCGTAGACCAGCTTTTCGTAGTCCTGGGCAAAGCCGAAGATATGCTTCAAGGGGATGGTGAAGGAGAAGGTCCCCTTATTGGCAGGCTTGGCGATGACGTAGCCCTTGCGCGCTGCAAATCCCAGATTCTCGGCGGCGGCGGCAGCGGAGGTATCCTTGACCCATAGCTGATTGAGGCCTTGGGACTTGGAGAAATCGTCGGGATACGTGAGGAGGCCCAGCATGGTGGTGGCGACCCCGGGATCGTTCAGATGCTCGATCGTCTGCCCGGAAAGCTTGTAGGTGATGGATTTGAAGAGGTACATCATCGCATTATTGATGAGGGAGATGAGATTGGCATCGACAAAGGCCGACCCATCTCCCTTCTGGAGCCTTCCTTCCAGCAAGAGGTAGCTATGAGAGGGATGGAGGAAGAGATCTTGCGACTCGATGCTGAGGCGGATCTCGGTGCCTGAGCTATTCAGCTGCGTCCCGGTGATGGGATGATATTCATTGAATTCGTACTCCTGGATACCTCGAAGACTAGGTCTTCACGGAGATTCATCATCTCGGCCATTTATTTAGGGGGAATGCACGCGTGCGATGCCTGCACCTGCCATGAGATTATGGATATTCCCCTCGTGCTTCGATAGGATGGCGGCGGCTTTCGGTGGAAGCTTGGGCTTGGGCTTGGGCTTAGGCTTGGAGGGGATCTTGCTCACCTGATGATCCACGGCTTTGGTGGCGCCCTTCTCCACTCCCTTGATGGCTGCATTGGTGGCGGTGGTGGCAGTCTTCTTTCCCAGGGTCTTGGCGGCGGCAGAAGTGAAGACTCGCCCGAGCAGATTCTTCATGGTATCGAATATTCCCCGACCCCCGACCGCATATTTGCGGCGATATCCGTGCTTCGTGATTTGCATAGTTTATTTAAGGATATCACGATGAAGGCGCTTATACCTGGCATTATCGATATATTTTCCACTTCGGAGGGCGTCGAGGATGGCCACGATCTCATTGCGGACGCCGGTATTCCCAGCCTTGAAAGCCTCGGTGCATAAATCTAAGCGCTCGGTCAGCTGCGTCGGATCTGATGCAAGGAAGAGCATCCCACTCCCTTTCTTATCCTCATCATAGATGTGAGATACGATGGCCTTCCACTTGAAGCTGCGGTTGGACTTGGACTTGGGCGTCTTGGAGAGGGCGCTATTATTCTGGTAGAGAGCATAGGTCTTCTTCAGGATATCGCCGTAAGTCTCCAGATCGTCCATTTCGAAATCTTCGGGCCTCTTCATCACCATGAGCTCCCAGAGCCCAGGGGTCCACTTATATCGCTGACCATTGATCAGGAGATTGTCGCCATCGAAATTGACCGGAGCATTCCCGATGAAAATTCCGCCATTCTCCGATCACAGCCCAAAAGTATGGTCCGCCTGATTGGTCATGCTCATTTGAAGATAGTGCTGCGCCCGGGGGCCTAGGATGGTGCCGGGATCCTCTTCGGTCGGGAGCGGATCTGCAAAGTCTGGAGGAGGGGGCAAAGCGGGGATTGGGGGTGGGAGCGGCAGATTCTTAGAGTTTTCCAAGGCAGCTTTCTCCTGGGTCTCCACCACGGGCTTGAAGAATCTGCCGAGGTCTCGACTTACCCCCCGCTTATCCAAGCGATCCTTCAGCTGGCTCGCCTTGATATTCTGCTTCACGTCGTGCAGTGATTTGGCCAGAGCATCGCGCTGCTCCTTGCTCGTGATCTTGATGAAGCTCATTTATATAGGGAATGCCTACGATCATGGCTTTTCGGATACCCTGAAGCATCCGAAAAGGCAGGCGACCTCACCGCCATCGGCCATACTTGGCTGCCCAGGCGACAGTCTCCGAGCGTGAGAGGATTGGGGGTGGGCGATCGGGGAAGCGTTTGATAGGGCGTTTGGCGAAGCGTTTGGCGCTTTGAGGAGCGATTGGAGGGGCTATTGGCCATTGAGAGGCGTTTGGTGGGGCGTTCGGAGGAGCGTTTGGGGATTGAGAGGGCTTCGGAGGATGGAGGCGGCAGACGGTGGATCCTTCGGGACAAGTCTTCATGCAGATTCTACCGGTCTTGCACTCATGCTGGCAGCGCACTTTCGACGATAGGGCGATATGCTTCGCGCCCTTATCCTTTCCCGGCCGGCAAGGAAGCTCGCATGGATGCCCTCTCACCACCTTTGACTGCAGGAGGGCAAGGGTAAAGGGCGGGGTTTGGTGCTATATCTCCCCAAAGTGCTGATATCGTGACGGGGCACTCTCCATCCTCCGTCTCCATCTCACCATGCTTGCACGGGCATTGGCATTCACCACTCTTCGCCAGATTGGCTTGCAGGCGCTGGGAAATGCAAGATTGGCAGAGATCGCCGCACTTCTTCAGACCGACCCTTGGATCATCCACTCCGCACCAGCATCGTCCGAGATCCTGGAATTGCTTGAGATGATGCTCGACGAATTGGGTCAAGAGAAAATCTTTGATCATGGGATTCATGATTTATCAGGGACTACGAAGAATTCATCTAGTTTGGACCGATATCTTCCGACCTCTCGGGGGCTGGTCAGATCGATGGTCACGAATCCATGGGGCTCTGACCAGCATCGGTGGCAGACGGTCTTGAATTGGTCGAGCGATAGATCCGTGCAGAAGTCGCGATGGATATGATCGAGATTCCGATCGTCCTGGCGGAAATGGCAGATGAAATTGGCATTCTCCCGGATGGTCTGCCGCGGCAGCTTGAAGTAGCTCTGGCAGAGGTAGAAGCAATCGACATTATTATGGCGGTCGCGCACGTAGTAATCCTCGCACTTATTTTGCTTGCTCAGCATCAGATCGTCGAAGACCATCAGATTCTTATCCGCCGGATCGAGCTCGCGGGGATCGGGCACTCACCGTCCTGCTCGAAGAAGGAGGCATCAATCCCACCAGGCCCCCGGGGAAGAGTCTCGACGAGATCTAGTAGCGGATATTCATCCTGCAAGGAGTGAAGCTCTCGGATGGCCTCTTTGGTCAGACCCTTCTCCAGTGCCGCTCGCAAGAGCTGATAGACGGGCTGGTGAAGAGATTTCCCGAAGACGTAGAGGCGATCGTAGTCCAGCCATCCAGAGCGAAGGAGAAGATTATTCTGCAGCGTGGTCTTGCCGCAGCCCGACTTCCCGACGATCAGACCGCGAATCGATCGCTGGGGGAAGAGATAGTGATTGTTTCTGGTGGGTGCGACGGCATCGTAAGAGATATCGTGCACATCCATTTATATAGATAAAGCATGATCTACTGCGTGAAATGTCGAAAGCCCACCGATACGCTCGGGGCCCACGAGGTGGTGGCAAGCAATGGGAGGCTGCGGAAGGTCGGACCCTGCGCCATCTGCGGCTCCCAGAAATCCCAATTTATCGCTGCTTCGGGCGCCGGGCTCTGGAATAAGATGCTCAATCGCATGCCCGTGGAGATGCACTTACCAGGGCATAATTTCACCGGCCCCGGGGCCAAGCTTCATAAGCGTCTGAAGGCAGATGGCACCCCAAGCCTGGTCCATGCCCATCAATCGCGTGGATAAGGCCTCCTATCATCACGACCTCTGCTATGCTCAGCATCAGGATACGGCCGCCCGCAATTCCATCTGCGATAAGACAATGCTCAAGGAGCTGGATGGCATTCAGCAGCCCACGGCCCGCGAGCGCATGGATCGAAGTATCGTCAGACCAATCATTGACACCAAGGCTCGATTTGGGCTGGGGATTAAGAAAAAAAAGTGCGCTGGGCCGACCAGCTAGCCGAGGAGCTCCATAAGCCCGTCCGCCGCAAATTTGAGAAGAGGCGCGTGGTGGTAGGCGGGATAGATAATACCTGGGCCGCCGATCTCGTGGATATGAGCGCCTTCGCCCGCGATAATCGAGGCTATTAATTCCTCTTGAGCATCATCGACGTCTTCTCCAAATATGGCTGGCTGGTGCCGCTCAAGGATAAGAAGGGATCACGGTGCGAGATGCCTTCCGGACCGTCTTTAAGGATCGCACCCCGCAGAAGCTATGGACTGATAAGGGCACGGAATTTTATAATCGGGAGGTAAAGGATGAGATTGAGCTCTACTCCACGGAGAATGAGGAGAAATCGAGTGTCGTCGAGCGCTGGAATCGCACCACGAAGGAGAGGATGCTCAAATATATCTCTGCCAATAGCACGCGCGCCTATCTTCCCATCCTGGAGGATCTGGTGCGGCAATATAATACCTCCAAACATCGATCCATCAAGATGACTCCCGCCGCCGCCAGCCAGAAAGAGAATCATGCGAAGGTCTTCTGGAATCTCTACGGAGATCTTCCGCCCATGCAGCCGCCGCGATTCGAGCCTGGGGATAGGGTCCGGATCGCCAAGAAGAAAGGCATCTTTGAGAAAGGATATACGCCCCGCTGGAAAGAGGAAGTCCTCACCATCTCGCAGGTCTTGGGCACTCAGCCGTCGACCTATCGCCTCAAGGATTTCCACGGTGAGGAGATCCAGGGATCCTTCTACCGGCCCGAGCTCCAGCGCACCGACCAGGACGTCTATCGCATCGAGGATATCCTGCGCCGGCGGACCAGGGGAGGGGTCAAGGAAATCTTCGTGAAATGGTTTCAATTCATGGGTCAAGCAATCCGACTGGCAATAATGGATAATCTTTCTGGTCCCTTGAGAGAGACCGGAAAGATTGGGTGAGGGAATGATCCCTGGGGCCTTACCTCTATGGATGAAGATCCCGAATTTTCGTATCCAGAATGGCAATCTTACTCTGCATAATCATTGTCAGATCTTGCCAGTTCTTGCCATACCATCCCTTGGTGACCGGTTCGTCAGCTTCGGTCCCCTCTGGAAGATTGCGAATCGCATTGCCCTGCATATCTAAGTCCACGCGAATCCGGCCGCCATTGGTATTGATGCAGTCCGATATATCTGCCTTGCCAGCCAGCTGCTTCTGGAGGGATTTGATCTCCTCCCTCGTGGTGCGATGCATTTCATCCTCGAGCTTCTTCAGCGACTGCTTCACGAATCTCTTCGTCGCGGCATCATTATTCTTCTCCGGATACTTGAGATTGACGATGCGATTGAGATTCATATCCAGATCATCTTCGATCTCATCCTTGCGGTCGGCCCCTCGGGTGAGGCCCACGCTTAATCCGAATTTATCGACCATACTTTATGTATAGCAGGGAGAAGACGACGTCCTCGAAGGTACAGCCTTCCGATAGTCGCTTCAAGACGTAAAGGCAGAGATGGCCGCAGATGACCGATCCGCGCGGCTGCACTTCGTCCGTATTATGATCGATCGGCAGGCCCAGATATCGTCTCAGCTCGGTCGGCGGCGGCAATCCATATGAGCCAAAGTAGATTCTCCGGCTACGGTCCTTGAACCAGCAAGTCCAGTGAGTCCCGAGGCCTGCGAGATCATCATGATTCAGGATGCTGCACTCGAGATCTCTGGGCTTGGCTGGTAGGTTGTCGCGCATGAAGACGCCTCTGAAGTGGGGGATATGCAGATTCTTCACGGCTCGCTCGAGCTCAAGATTGGTCAGGGGCTTATCCATTTATTTAGGGAGGGATGGGCATCCGCACCCGTCAGAGCCTGCCGAGGGTAGAGGGGATGGCAAAGTGAGAAGATTTTCCCGAGGCTCACGGGCCTCGAGAAATTCTTGGGGAATGGGAGGAAAAGGCAGCCTCAGTCTTGGGCGATTCGGTAGTGACCATGGGCAAGGGTGCTAATGCCGTCGGGTAGGATGTGGCGCTTATCGTCATTGGAGGAGATGGATTTCTTGCACGTCTCGAGCATCAGGACCTGGTGGAGCCGGCTCCGGATGATATTCATCGAGCGATATTTCTCCTTGCCCGTATCCAGGCACTCCTTATAGTCGGCGAAGGTCAGATTGGTCTTGACCACGCTCTTCTTCACGCCTAAGCCTTCTTGCATTCTTCACGATCCACCTTGAAGGCATATGCTTTTGGCCGGAGACCCACATACTCAGTCATTGGATGGCCGCCGCACTCATCCTTGAATTTGCCGAGCACTTTCTTATTCACGCCGGCCTGGATCCCGGAGGCATGGTCTGGGGCATAGTTGGACGTATCGAAGCACTGATGCACGCTCTCCGCCATATCCTTGTATACGTCCGCCGTCTGGATATCGCAGATCAAGCTATCCGTATCCGTGTAGCAGATGCTGAGCCGATCGCCATACCGAGGCTTCAGATGATCGTAGACGAAGTCGGTCATCAGGGTCTTTGATAGATAAAGGATGGCGAATCCTAGGTAGATGGGCTTATCGAAGACCAGCTTGGTGCGATGCATATGGACGGCGGCCAGATCTTCGCTGAAGACCGTCCTGCGCTTGACGTTGGGCTTGGCCACTAGCTTCCGGGCGACCTTCTCACTATTCACCAGCCGCACGTCCACCCTATTGCGGATATCTTCCATGGTCTTCCCGAAGACTGAATTGACCATGAGCTTGAAGAAGTCCTTCTCGAAGGCGGTGGATGCTGCCGCCTTGCAAGCCGTATTCTTCTCCACGTACCCCCTCAGCCATGGGCTCTGGGTGAATTGGAGGGCGCGATGGATCTTCTTCAGCTTCAGGCCCCGGGCAAGATACTTCTTGAGATTCACGTAGTGGACCACATATTTCTCCTTGTCCTGGAGATTGGCCACCAGCTTCTTGACTCCATTGATCACCATGGATTCCGGCGCGAGGGGATAGTCGTTGTGGCAATCGTGGAGCTCCCTGGGATATTCGAGATCCACTTCCAAGATGAATCCTTGCTCATCCTCTTCGCCGAGCGTGCTGAGGTCTGGGACTTCCGAGGGATCGATCCACTTGAAATCGCCGGTGGGCAGGGCCCAACTCATCGCCCATCCGTGGAGATTATTCGCGTCCAGATACATTAGATAGTTGGTCGGCTTGCTCGGATCGAAATCTTGCACGTAGGGATTATTCGCCCGAGCATATCTCTGAGACGCCATGGTCAGACCCCCACGATTTCCCTTCTCAACCATGAGCAGCATATCGGGGTTGGTGAGAAGCTCAAGCTTAATATCGCTGACCTTGAGTGCGGCGTCGTAAGCTAGCCCTGGCGCCGTGTAGCAGTGCGCCGGATCGAGTCCATAGTGCTTCATGCAGATCTCGCGGAAGACGTCGGAGAGCAAGACCACGTCAGTCTCGAGATAGAGGTCGTGATAATCGCGCATGGTCTTGCATCCAAAGACCTCCAAGACCCTCTGAGCGTGCGCGTAATCTTCCTCGCTGATATGCTCACCGGTGAGCGTGCTGAAGAAGGCTTGCTTGGGTGGGAGCTGGGTCTCCTGGAGCCTCTCGAAGCTATCCATATAGTCGTAGGGCTAGACTCCTTTGCGCAGAAGCAGGTCTAAGTGATGGCTTTTCTGCCCGATCGCCGCGGCGGGGATATCGTACCCTTCATCCATCTCCTTGACCGTGAAGGTGATATCCGCCCCGACGACTTCCTTCACCTTCTGAGAGCAGCCCTGAAGAATCTCAGGCAGCCTGGTGCGCGGGGCCCCTTCTTATGGATCATCAGCCCGTCGAATACGAGCGCCCCCACCTCAATCTCCTGCTCGGTAAGGTAATCGAAGCCCGCCATCAGAGCCTTATTTTCCAGGGAGCACATCACGTAATTCACGGTCGTGCCCTCGATATTGTAGTCCGCCCCCCTCTTCTCCTTAGATTCGCAGGCGAGCTTATGCAGGTCAGGATTCAGCTTGATCACTTCCTCCATGGTCTGCCTCATTCCCCCATAGTAGTCCCGGAGCCATGCTGGTGCGTCGTGCTTGAGCTTGACGATCTTCCCATTGATGATGGCGAGCAGGTAGGTTTTGGCGTCGTCCCGGCTGATTCCCTCATAGGCCATCAGGTCTGCGATTAGCCTTTCCCGGTCGCTGATATATGCGTCGAGCCCCGTGCACGCGATGCCATTTTCATGGCAATACCAAGAGAGCAGGGTCGGATGCGCATTCTTCATATCGATATCAATCATATGATCTGCGCATAGGGTATGCCGGATGAGGCGGCTGATATTCTGGAGTCCGATCTTCTCACCCGACCAATACCTCCCGAAGCCGTGGCGCTGGTAATATCTCATCGGGCACTCCCCCAGGGCATTGGTGCGGGCCAGGTAATCTTTCAATAGCGTCAGCTGAGCATCCTTATCCGCCTTCTCCCCCTTGATAGGGTCGATTCAATAAATGTGTCCCAACCTGAACTTCCTGACCAATCAAATGCAGTGATGATGTGACTGATTCATAGTTTGCTTCTACATCAATGATTGACAGTTCCCTTGCAAAAAGATGACACAATGCTACATTGTGTAAGAATGTATACAATATTTTGTCTGTAGCCGTCCACATTTGATGACATTGTGTCATATTCAACACAGAAGCTGACAAAAGATATACACGTCACAAACTGACGGTGGGGACAGATTTATTGAATCGGTTCTATATCGGCTCCCCAGCTCGTAGTCATCCGGATGCGTCACGATATGCCTCAGCTTTTCCCGGTCGATCACTTCGCGCAAGGTGATACTCCGCCCATTCTCCGATTCAAAGTGCCCCATCTTGAAGAGCTCCGGATCCATCGGCTTGGCCCCAAATTCCCGCCTCATATTGGTGAAGGCATCGGCTGGCGTGGATTCTACCAGCTTCTGCAGGCTTGCCCCCATGAATTTGAAGCTATCGATGAAGCGCAGATGCTGATAGAGTGTCTTCTCTTTCCCCTTTTTATCCTTATACGAGCTGACCGCCACGCTCTTGGTGAATGAGATATAGCGCTCCTCGGTATTGGGAATGCAGCTGATCTTGCCCTCGGTAGCCCCCCAGCGCCTTGATGAAGAGATGGGCATCGTAGCCGGCCAGATTATGGAAGATGACCGGTATGAATTTCGGCACCTGATAGTTCAGATTGCACTCATTGTGCACGGCCCCTCTGAATCTGCCCGTGAAGTGGCAATGGTCCCTTACCTTATCCCCCCCAAGCTCCTGGTCGCAGATGGAGCACTTGGTGGCTTCCGCGAAGGCGATTTTATCTTCCTCCGTCATCGCCATGGGCTTCTTGAAATCGCCCTGCTGATAGATCTCCCGGATGTCTTTCGTGAGCCGATCCACAAAGATCTGCCCCACGTCCTCCCCTTCCTGCTGCATGGTGTAGATCACCGGCTCCTTGGCATATACCGTCTCGTGGTAGCAGAATCCTGATGGTTCGTGCTTCTGGAGGATCTTGGTATGGGATTTGGATGGCTCGCTCCTTCCACCTTCTGCATGATTCTGTCTACGCCAGCCTTTGCCGGTTCGGGCCCTACCTTGGTCGTGAAGCACTCGAAGTCTGCGTAGACGACGAATGTCACCTTCATCGACCGAATATGGTCTTGGAAGCTGACGTAGCTCCCTTCGTCGGGCATCTCGATTTTCACCGCCTTCTTCTGCCCACAATATTCCATGTGCTGGTCAAGCTTTTCTTGCCGAGTGAAGTGATTCAGGCATCGGCGGCAGATGTAAGCTTCCCCATCGTGATCGCTCACCTGCGCCGTCAAGAGCCGCGAGAGATTCTTCACCCAGCAGTATTGCCGCGTCTCATCCTTAGCTACTAGCATGAGATCCACATGCTTTGCCCCGGCATCACCCTTTTCGGATATCCTCATCGGATAGGTCCCTCCCTCCTTCCCCGTATCGAATCCATATACATTGACCTTAATCCCCTCATTGAGCCTCTCGAACCTATCGATTGCCCGGAATGAGAC
>MJUU01045072.1:25847-68121 GCA_002080025.1 Modiolus philippinarum
TCCAGCTTCTCGACGCGCCCAAAGGTCCATCCGCTCCCCTCAGCCTGGAAAGTCGCCATGCTCTCAATGACCTTATCCTCCATCCGCGCTATCACTTCGTCCAATCTGCCGACTCGGTGATTACCATCAAGGCCGATCGGAATTTTGGATTGGCGTAGATATTCTCACCGATCGCCGGGCTGATCTTCACCATCTCCACGTGGAGGATTATTTCCACTTTCAACCCCTTCTTTTCCGCCAGTCCCTCCGAAATCGTGCTTCGGATTTTCCCCCAGCTTAGCCTGATGAAAGTCTCCACGTCCTGCTGCGTCTTGGGCTTGATTATTATCGTGCCGAATACCCTCCCACGGCCTCCCGCTTATCCACAACCTCGATGAGATCCGCGGCTTCCTCAATTCTCTGCTTCACCTTCTCGACCAGCTGATCTTTCTTCAGCCGGGAGATATTGGTGATCCCCCTCCGCCTCGCGATCGCCTTGAGCTGCTTCCTGGTGAATACCTCCCGGCGCTTGAATTTTCGATCGGTCGCCGACTCAATGAGCCGCACCAAATCCATCTTACTCTTCCTGCTATATCCCTTCACCCCTTCCTCCTTGACGATTTTCCTCAATTCCCCCATGGTCTCGGTCACCCTAAATTTCCCTCCGATCGGCTGATCGGCATCGTCTCGCCGCTGGGTATGCCTCCAGCAAAGCCCATCTTTCCCGGGTTTGCCCTTGCAAAGCTGCCCCTTCTTCCTTTTCAGTGGGTTATTGCAGAATTTCTGCATTTCGGGGGATGAGGTTGGTCTGCTATCTTCGCAGACGGAATCTTCGTAGCAATCCATGATACTCTTAGATGGCATGATTTTATTTATACTATTCAAATTCGGGAAAAAAATTAGATGGCCTGGCAATTTTTTTTTCCCTCGGTCCTTACTTCCCTGCACTTTTCAGCATCCCCGCCTCGCTCAAGATCCATTTGCATCCCAGGGCCCCGAAATTGGGGAATCATGCAGAATTCCTGCTTGAAAATGGCTTTGGTGCAGAATTGTCATTTTATAACTTCTCTCAGTTCCATGCAGTACTCTCCCCCTTCCCTCAGACGTAAGCCGGTATATTTTTTACAGTTTGCGTCTAGTTTGGGCGCAGAATGCATAAAACTTTGTGGAGGGCACAGATTGACAGTATTTTATTATTCGACCTATATGTTATGTCGGTAAATACTGATTCTATAATTCACATTTGCATCCACTTCACATGGCAATCGAAATTCACCAAAGTGCAGAGAGAACCCGGTTTTTTCTATACAAAACCAGGTTTTGCTGTCAGTAAACCTAAGTTTTCCTACAGAAAACCAGGGTTTCAAGGACAAATATTGAGTTTCCTACCGGAAAATGTAAGATTTCACTTAGAAATACATACAAAGTTTAGTTTCAATGTGTTTCTGAAGCTAAACCCAAATTTCCTCCAGCAAATGTTGGGTTTCCTGAGAAAACCTAGTTTTCCTCAGAGTTGCTGACATAAACATAATCTATTGCAAAGGGGTCGAGAAAAAGTTTTAACAGCATTATTTAGAAGCCCTATCCCTACAGAGAAACATGGTTTTTCCTACCAGAACTTAGTATTTGCTGTAGGAAACTAGAGTTTAGTCGATACAACATTGGTTTCTTGCATAGAATACTGGGTGTTCTTGACAGCAAATCTGTTTGCTGAGGAAAACCGGGTTTTCTGCGTTCTTGGTGAATTTCGCTTGTCATCATTGGAAGAAACATGGGTTTAGCCTTTGAAAATAAGAAATTTGAGTTTCTGCTTAAAAATACAGACTATGCACATGATTTAATTAGTTTCCAAAGTTTCAACAGCAAATGTGAGTTTTCGTCAGAGAAACATGGTTTCCGCTAGAGAAATATGGTTTTCCTCTGGAAACCTAGGTTTTCCTAAAATGTCAGAGTCTAGTTTCCCGTAGTTTTCATTTATATTACATGTACATAAAACCCTGATGATCCTGTATAAAGTTTAAGTTTAGTCTCAGACACCCTTGTTTCCTAGGTTCTCCCTTCGTAGATTGAAACAGGTTGGGAAAGTCTGGCGTAGATGAGGAATAACAACAACAGTATTTTATAAGGATATAGTACATCATTTTATACCAAAATGAAAGAACACAACTTTTTGCTAAATTAGGCAGCATTAACATTGAACTTTACTATTTGGTAATGATGTTTTTCCAGATGAACAAAATTCTTTACTTTTTTGGAAAATGTACGCATTGTTCTCTAATGGGTATTGCTGAGGAAAACAGGATTTCTCTGCTTTTTTGTTATATATTGCTTACAGGTTTCTTAACTTCGAGAACTATGCATGCAATCATGGATGAATGCCATAATTTAAAAGATACACTAGTTGATTCATTGTCCCTAAAAATAAATGTAGTTTCAGAATTTACTAGACAGCATTTTTTCAGCTGTTCGGTTTACAGCTGACCATTGTTTATTATGTATACAGAACTGTGAAACATTAAATTCTCCAGTCTAGAAGGACGACAGATATGGACAGACAAATTGGGTATAGTGTCTATCAATAGACTGTAAGATTAAACATGTAATCTGAGGACCACATTCATCGGTGGATCCAGCATTCGAAAAGATGGCTCAGATAGCGTTCCAGAAAAGTGTGAATGCAGTAGTTTTTTTGCCATTTTTTTAAACCCCTAAATTCTGCATGAATTTTCTAGGAAAATGGGGTCAAACCCACATACCCTTCTCTGCATCCCTGTGTTGGGCAATCTACCCACTGAACATGCATATACATATGTAAGAAATTAGACCAACGCAAAACAAAGATTTTTTAGAAGTTCCAGAACCAAGACAAAACATACAGAGGTTGAATTCATAAAAAGCGAAGAAGCGGAATACATCTCTGAAACGAATAGTGAGTCTGTGACAACCACATAAATCGAACAATGCTCACATTCGTTGTATAATGGATACTACACGTAGTTCTCTTTATTGTAACGAATTGTTGAATTGTTGCACTGCCAGCTAATTGCGAAATGTATTTATGATTGTGACTCACCTAGGTTCCAACACAACTGCTCCGGGTTCCGAACCAGTAGCCCTTTTCACAAAAAATCTTACGATAAAATTTAGTCCTTTAGTCTTTAACATTTCATATAGACTTACGATTAAAATTTGTCGTAAGATTTTTTGTGAAAAGGGCTGCAGGGCTCCTAGCTATCCTCGCTGGCCATTTGCAACGCGGGAAATTCCTTATAAAATGGCATTTAATTTGTAAAGATACAAATCGGTGCCTTATTAAGGTAATTAATTAACTGCAATAAGTTGCATAAGGCACTTAATCGAGTTGCATCTATACAAATGAAATTTCATTGACATAATAAGGAAATTCTTGCGTCGCACTCAGTCGGCCCCAGTTGAATTTCCATATACCTATCGGGACTGAAATGTTCAATGATTCCATAAAACTAATTATCTATCCTCCCTCTATTTGAATTCGAATTAAAACGATCTTTCGAATAAAAGCCGCGGGTTGTTATTTTCTTAAACAAGATTCACTTGGTAAAAATAGATCGAAGGGAGTGGGAATGTGGGTATTGCTATATACAATGCAACTATAAATCTGTTTATTTTTACCTCCTTAATAGATTTGCTCAAATAAACCCTGAAATTTATGCAAAACAAGTGCTTATCCAATTGATTTTTAATATCACATGACATTTGGTTAGTGATAAAAAAAAATACCGGTAAGCATGTTACAAGCATAAACAACTTTATCCAGGTTTTACAACATTTCAGGCGGAACTCTGCAGTTCGTGCACGTGTGAGTATATAATATTTAAAAAAGAATGCATTATGTTTCTGTATACAGATGACAAAAATAACTTTATTTACATTGCGAAAATATGTTTTATTTATACTGTTTTACCTTGACCTATACGATAAATTACGATGTTAATCATAAAAGTGTGTACAAATGTGACATATGTTACAAATACACAATTTTAAATAGTTCCTGACAATGTGGAAAAATATTGGAACAAATACTGCATTTTTTGTACATTTCATCCTTTTTGAACTCTCGATGGGATGGAATTTTGTGCTGAATTTGAAGGAATTCATCTTCTATTCATTGGAGAGAGGTGATACGGGATCTGCTCCCCAATTCCCTGATTTTTTCCCTTTTTCCCATTTCACAAATGTCTTTGGTTTTTCCCATTTCCCTCTTTTTTGCATTAAGTAATAAAGACAAAAAAAATCAAAAACCAATTGCAATATACAATTTTATTTGTCTGCACGTTTTAGGCTAGTTCATAAACGTGTTCAATCATAACCCAGTTTTTCTATCTGTAAAGGAAGGTTGTGCACTACAAATTTTGTTTAGAAATTGAAAGTTTCCAAATAAATTCTGTTTTCGGGCCTGCACCAAAGTATTGGACTTTGCGGCCACTGTTTGCGGCATTCCTTAGTAGTTGGATCAGAACAAATGAAGCAACCTTAATCAAAGACCTACCATGTATAATACCTGTAATATGGTTACATCAGAGGAAATAATCCAAATTTTATTTTCCCGTAAGTTAAAATGTTAAAATATGTCAAATGTGGATTAGATGAGTTAAGAACGACAAACGGTTACATTTCGCAGCGATGTCTTTCAGTATCACCAGATTAAGATACGAGTCCAAAATTTATTAGACAGGGGTTATATTGTTATGTACCTCAATTGTATATCAATTTTCATTATATTCTGTTGAGCAGTTTAAGAACAGTTACAGTGGAGTTGCTCCGACAAGCAGTCACGTAAGGATTTTTAGATTAAAGGCAAAGCTCCTGAAAGTATACAGGAATCCTTTTCCTGGTACTATGTACAAATACATATCATGTCTTTGTTACATACAAATTTTCATTAAAAGTCTGCTGGGTAGTTTCAAAGGACTTTCCGACAGACAGAAGGCTGTGCATGACAGAAAGATATAAATAAACTTATCTTTGTTTATAAATCATTTTAACTTTATTTATGCTTTATTTATGCTTTATGCATATTACACCTTTTATAGTCATGCAAAACAACAACAAAAAATTCACGAAACTATATTCAAAAAGACCAATACATGAGATACCATGGTTCAAACGACCGGAAAAAAGATATGGTAAAAATATTGAAGTTTCATGAAAAGAGTACAATTCCCTAAAGGTGGGAAGTCTAGCTTTAAAGTTTCTAATAAAGCCTCTCATCAGTGTTGATATTTTTACTGTTAATTTAAAATTGATTCCCGACTTCCGACTTGCCTACTCCACAAAATTGAAATTAACTGCTCAATTTTGTGGAGTAGGCAAGGAATATAGTCGTTCTTCATCTTGAAATATTCCAAAATTTCCTGTCATAAAATGAATTAATGGTGAAAATTTTGAAAACGTACACCTACACGAAAAATTGAAATAATTTAATTTAATAATATCATAAAAAAAAGTCAAATCTCGATGCCCTGCACATCTTATATACCATATAATCTGTAATACATTAAGAAATATTGTATTGGCAAACAATGCATATATTTTACTGCTCGACCATGTTTACGGGTGGACGGGCAAAAATGATAATCTTACTGAGAAAATGCCAGGTTTTTATATAAGATATTATATGCATTCGATAACATCTTAATTATCAGAATTAATTCTTAATCTGTGTTAAGTTCCCATGTGACCTGTACCTTATCTGAAGCCATCTTTGGATAAGATAGTCCGTACTTTTGTCCATTGTCTTACTTCCCACGTTTCATTTGTACACACGTGGAATATACCGGCAAAGGTAAAGTAAACAATTCTATAATATCTTTTTTAGATTCTGTCATTAATTTAGGTGTCTTTTTATTTTAATGCTTTAGTAAACTGCATTTTTTTATGTCTCAATATACATTTTTACCAGATATCGCCATCAGCATACCTGGCTTCAAAGTTTTACCTCTTTATATATATTTTAAGGCTGTCAGGGTTTGAAAAAGGTCAGCTCACATAGGCGGAGGTCCGGGTTGGAACCCCCAACTTTTCTGCATTTTTTTTCACTTCGGTGTGAAAAGGTGCAAATTGACACAACGTGTAAAAAAACATAAATGTAAACTTGACACCCTGTAGGGGTGACACTGTTTGGGGAAATAAGGAAATAGAGTAAAAAAATTTGGAAATTGGAAAAAATGATGACAGAAAATTAGGGAAATGGTAATTATTTCAGGTCCGATAGCATTTAAAAATGGTACATCTTCACAAAGGACACAAAAAGAAAGAAGGAAAGGATTTAGGAAAAATTATCCACGAACACGACGAAAAAATAAAGGTAAGTTTCACATTTTTGATTAATTACGAACCACTGACGTAACCGGTTTTTTTTAAATATCAGATGGCCATTTCGATTACTTGTGTCGGCAGAGCTTAGCATAAGGGAGATCTATGCACTACAGTTTTTAGCAAAATTTCAGAACCAAATGACTACTGAGCTGGAGAACATCCTCAGAACCGTTACAGTCTGCCGTCAGAGGCATAGACATAGACTGGTCCGGTAACTGATAAATAATGCCAAAGTTGCTAGCAGTTTAGTCCCTGCTGATGACTCCTTCGACAATTTATATCTCCTCAATGTATATCCAATAAAAAAAAGAAAAGACAAAATCTCGAGAAATATATTCTTCTTTTGATGCAGTGTTAAAAGATTTAACAAGGTTTGTGCCTCCATGTTGTAGCACAATGCGATGTGACAAGATTCTGGTTTTGTTGGTGCTACGCTCAATGAAATGATATTGCAGTGTTATTTTTAATGTTTTTATTACGTGACATGTCTAACCAATTTTCAGATGTGCACCTTGTACTCTTTTTTTTTCTTTTCAGGGATCTCGACTGTTTAATTTCTTGATTCAGACATTGTTTGCAGTTTTTGTCGTCATATTATCTTTAATGTTATTTAATTATATGGATACACAAGTTCCAGAGGGTGTTACGGAAGTATGGAGTGCCAGAATATTAGATACAACACTTAGGACAAATGCTATTCCGGTAAGTAACTTTTATGGCTTACCTTTAGTCGATATTATTACTAGATTTTATAAATTCAGTTACAATTATAAGTCTAAATCCGTGTAGGGGGGTCGAGTCCAAGATCAGCTGCATACCACGCAATCGTGTGATAGATACGCTTTATATGCGATTGAGGTTTGAAATAAATCTTGCAGCATGTTTATCTGGGTTTTATAGAATTTCGCCTGGCCCTAGTAATCAAGACATCTAAAATACCAAGTGACCTTGTGTGTCACATTTTGTAAGCTGTGATGCAAACTCATTTGTATTGCAAAATAATTGCCATAAATTAATATATTATTACTTTTTTCAGATTCTCAATTTGCATAAGGTAGGAGTCCATGGTGGAGTGTGTAGATTTACACGAAAACTTGTGGATGTTGCTCTAACAACTCTAATAACCGGAAGTCCATTCGGTCTGGGTGCAGATCCAGAGTTGAAAGTAAGTCTTTGGCTACGTTTTATGATCTTGGTGAATTTATTACATGAAATATAAAAATACAAGCTAATTAGTGGATCCATGAATGAACATGTCTTACAAATTTCCAAAATGAAATACCAAAGCAACAACCAAAATTATGCATAAATCCAGAATACACCGCGATTTCACTCAGATATAATTTTGAAACGTCAGATTGGTAATTCGTGTTGCAAAATCACACTACCTCGCTCAGTATTGAATCTGAATAATTTTTTTTTCTCATGTCGGACTCGGTGGTATAAGCTCGGAATTTGCTATTTACAGAAGAAGTTTTTAGCTATTTGGCTTCAGAATTTTCTTTGTGTACCCTACATATTCATCCTGGCATCATTAAAGTAAAAAAAAATGCATTTGTTTCATTTTAGATATATGATACAGTATATAATGGTGTCGGAGTGAGAGTTTATGAACCTGTCAAGTTAAAAACAGACAAGAGACCAGTATTAGTGTATTACCATGGTGGAGGGTGGTCGTGGTTGTCTGTTGGTAAGTAATACATATTTATTGTTTCTACTTAAGCGTTGCACGTAACTTACACAAAGAAACCTTTTTTCCATTTTATTGTTTTTTTTTGTCTTGATAATATAAAAAAAGTGGGCCGGGCAAATTCACATGTCTCCTCGGGCATCAAAAAAAAGGTCACAAAAAGTTAGAATTGGTAATTCTATATCTAATGAGATGTGCATTAAAACTGGTGTACCGCAGGGATCAATTTTGGGCCCTTTGTTATTTATATTATATGTCAATGATTTGCCTTTGAATATAGAAAATTCTTCTTTGGATTTATATGCAGATGATTCTACTTTACATGCAAAAGTAATGATGTTGATGATTTAAATAAAAAGCTACAGAAAGATATTGATGTGATAGAAAAATGGTGCTCAGAAAATAGTATGACGCTCAATCCTGTGAAGTGTAAAGCAATGATTATTGGATCAAGACAAAAAATGAGTAACACCAACTTCTATTTAAATACTTTTATATCAAATGAAAGAATTGAGCAAGTGACATCTGAAAAAATTATTGGGTCTGTTTATTGATAGTCATTTAACATGGACAGATCAAATTAATATAGTATCTAGGACAGTATCAAATAGAATTAATTTGCTTCAAAAAATTCGTAAATTTTTGCCGATGCATGTACGAATTATATATTTTAACTCTTATATATTACCTCATTTTGAGTATTGTTGTACAGTATGGAGAAATTGTAATACAAATGGGACTGAAAAGCTCAATAGACTTCTTAAAAAATCAGCAAGAGTTATATTAGAAGCTGATTTAATGACTCCTTCTTCTCTACTCTTTAATTCTTTAAAATGATTAGATATTTAAAAGAGAATTTGTTATCAAAAGGCTATTCTTGTATATAAGTCATTAAATAATATGGTGCCGTCGTATTTGCAAGATAGTTTTCATTTTGTTGATAACACTTCTATAGTTTACGTTCCAAAAGTAACAGCATGTTAACTTTACCAAAACCAAATACAAATTCTTTGAAAAAACCCTTTTTATATTCTGGCTCACAAATTTGGAACAGCTTACCATATGATTTGAAAGTTTGCAAATCAATTAAACAGTTTAAAGAAAAATGTTATGCCTACTTTTTAAATGGTAATAAATTGCAAAATACTAGAATAAGTATATATGAATCTTAATCAAATTCAATTGAATTGTTTTATACACCTTATATGGCAAACTGTTTGTATATATTATATGTAATTTTATGATTTATGCTTGTATTTGAGGACCCCAAGGAAGATAAGTTTTGGCTAATTGGGTTATCCTCTTGAAATAAAGATTATTTATTTATTTATTTTGTTTTTGTTCCATTGTAAATTAGTTACAAGGTAAAACTTCCTTTTTTAACAAAATACAATACTAATATTTAATATTTTATTTTAAGATGTATATGACCCAGCTACCCGAGCGTTGGCGAAGAGAGTTGGTATGGTTGTCGTTTCTGTCAGGTGAGTTTTAGTTGTACATTCTACTACTTATTGAATTTTACTGTTGTACATTCTACTACTGTTAATATTGAATTTTACTGTAGGTGTCAAACTACCGCTGTCACGATATTTTGTTGTTTTTTTTATAGTTATGCTTATATACTGTCACGTACTATTGTCCTCATTCGCAGATTTGATCTTGCCAAGTTTTATTACAATCCATATAAATGTTGTTATGTTTATTACTTGTCAATGAACATGATCGGCATGCCGTCAATTACTACGAACAAAGGTCAAATAAATAGATCAAGGGTTTCAATGTTTCGCAGGGTGATTTAAAGACTTTAGGTTGAAATCTTTGCTACGTAATCAAAATAATTTTGGAATTAAACCATTGCATTCTCATAACATCTTTCAACCAATTGTGCAAAAGCCGGTACAAACGAGTTGTGAAGCAATTGTTCATGATGAAGACTTCTAGATGAATAACAACAATGAAATAATTATTCCATAGTTTGTTTTATTACAATATATTTGTATTTTACCTGTTTTCTGATTGGCTGAAAACAGGTTGAAAAGTAATGAGCATGTATTATGTCAACCTAAAATGGGCTATAAATAGCTCATAGGTTGTATGGAATGTTATGTCAACCTGAAACGGGCTATAAATAGCACACAGGTTGTCTGGAACGTCATGTCAACCTACAATGGGCTAAAAATAGAAATAAAAATTCCAGATTTCCATAGTCAACGTAATTTAGGATAAAACATCATTATTAAATAAATTTCTTAAATTTATTGTTATTTTTCTCTTTTTCTTAATTTAAGACGCAAATTAATTTTATTTATGCAATGTAAATCGTCAGTATCCTCAAAAGAATGAATTTACAAAACAGAAAAGGAAACGAAACAGAATTTCAATTTCTCATTGATTGACGGTAATACTGTCTCTATGTTTAATCATATAATAAAACAATTATAGACTTTGAATAGGTTCCTACAGGGATTTATCATCCTTCCCCATGGTTATATCCGCCTGCAGAGACTTTCAGCAAAAGCCGTATCTGGTTGACCCGGATATATCAGAGGTTGACCTGGATATATCAAGGGATTCTCCTAAAGTTTCAAAGGCAATAACTTTTTTTCAAGGTTTCAAACGAAATCAAATTTGTAACAATAAACATCTATTGCATTTGCTCTTTCCGATTAGGTATTCAGAACAGAATCATGATTACACAAGTAGATAAACTAGATGTCAGAAAAATTGTAGAAACTAGGTCGTTGATATATCCTGCAGAGCTTTGACGTTTTCACATTATGACGTCATAAAAGCTCCAAGCAACGATAGAATGTCGTAACAACCAAAGGTTGCGGCAAAATTCAAAAGCGACATTATTTAAAGAATTTCGGTCAAATTATTCACCCAGTTACAAAACCTTTGCCAATAAATGATAAAAAAACTACAAAACGTGTTTTAAGCTGAAAATTATCGAAAAGGCGAGAATGGCATGTATGTCGAATTTTCCGCGCAACTTAGGGAGAATTTGAAAATTCAGTTCAATAATTACAAATCTAAAATGCAAAATAAAGGATGATAAACAAGTTATCAGGCTTTTGACAGCTGATGTATTGTAAAATATCACCCCGCTCACCAGAATATGAAGCTTGGGGCTCGTTCGCTACGCTCACTCGCCCCTTTGCTTCATATTCTGGCTCACGGGTTGATATTTTACGATACATTGCTGTCAAGAGTCCGATAACATATACTTATCAACCCTCAAAAAGCAATGCTCACCTCGCTTTCAGCTCGGTGAATATAACTTTTTCCAGGTTGATAAATCCCAGCAGCAACCTATAGCAAAGTCAATAATTGTACATTATCAACTTGTGTACTTTTGTCAAAGTGAATACTATTTTTTTTATCTCTGAGTAAAATTTGTCTGTATTGCTCTTATAAAACTGTAATTATTTCTTCCTATAAAGCACAAAATATAAGACAATGGTAAAACAAATTTATTGTTGTCAAAGCTACTGGAGAAAAACAGATGTTTTAATACTGAAATATATGATCACACACTTTGTTTTTGTAACTCTGTAACTAAGCCATTATCTATATGATGCATGACGTTCATTGATGAAAAATGACTCTCGAGTCTTATTGTCGCAAAAAAAACAAAACCAAAAACAAAACAAAACAACAACAACAACAACAACAAAAGAACAAAAAAAAAACAAAACAAAAACAAAACAAAAAACAAAACAAAAAAACAAAAACAAACAGAGAAGTGTATGGCAAACGAAGTCCTGTATACATTTAATGTCCCTTTTCTGTAAAGAATCTGCACATTGTTTTAGATAATTACCTTGCTATTTAAGTAGTGTGTGAACATGTCAATCACTTAAGATAATTTCATCTTAGTTCACTGACGCACTTGTACATATTATTTGCCCATTTATCTTTTACAGCTATAGACAGTCACCAGAGCATGCACATCCAATACCGTTTGAGGACTGTTTAACAGTAACTAAATACGTTGTGGAAAATGCTAAAAAGTTGGGACTTGATGCTTCACGTGTAGCCATTTCTGGTGACAGCGCGGGAGGTCATTTAACTGCTGCAGTTGCTATGCAAATGAAAAAAGAAATCAAAATTTCCATTCCAATATATCCATGTTTGCAGTTGTTTGATTTACAAACCCCATCTTACATTGAAAACAAAGCATATATTCCAGGAATGTTAAATGACGTTTCTATGCTCACTTATTGGATGAACTACGGTAATATCAGTTATGATCATATAGAGGACTTTTTAGCCAATAGACACACATCCTCTAAACTAAAAAAGTCATTTTACGCAGACTATGTCAGTCCTAAATGGTATATGAATGAACATATAAGAACACCAAGTCTACGAAATATGAAGAAAGAAACAAACTTTGGGAAGGAAGAAGTATCGAACGAAGTTCAAGAGACAATTTTAAATCCTGACTTTTCTCCTTTAATGGTAGCCGATTCTAAATTAGGAGATTTACCATTGACTTATGTGTTAACTGCAGGGTATGACGTTTTACGTGATGATGGTTTAATTTATTATCAAAGACTGAAAAAAGCTGGTACAAAGGTCCATCTAGCTCACTATACAGATGGTTTCCATGGTATGATATTCTTTTTTGATGGACCTATACCATTTCACGTTGGTATACGTGCTATGGATGACTTAGTTAAATTTCTGAAAGAGAATTTGTAGATAGATTTTTATCATATTTTACAATTTATACATAAAAATCTGGGCAGCTTTGTCCCGAATTGAACAATTAGTGATATTTTTACGTTTCTATGGTGATTGGATTTACTAATTAAGTTATCAAATTTTGTTATTCTTGAATTAAACAACTTACTTTACCTCTTATCAGTAATAAATTTATTTTGTTTTATCTTGTTTTCATTTTTATGTCGAAATGAAAAATTGCAGAAAAGTTTGATATTTAGTCTAGTATGAATTGGCATTTTTATCTACAGAGGTTCAATATGTCGGTACAATTTATGGTCCCTTTCAAGATATCAGAAACGGATTGTAATGCTTTGGTACTTAAGGTATGTGTTCATACAGATGTATGAGAGCTTACTGATGTCATTTGGTTTTTTACTTTTATCTTGAAATTTTAAGATGGCATCTTGAATTTTCAATATGATAACTTGAGCTTCTGAATTTGTAAGATAATTACTGCAATTTATTTAAAACGATAAAAATCCACATTAGATGTTTTCACAGGCTGATCAATGGAAGAGAACTGCATGGAATCTTACTGACACTCATCAATATACAACAGTTGCGTCTTCCCAGGCAAACTACAATAGGGGTACGTGTCAATCGGCCTGAAAATATTTAAGAAAGACTCTTTAAGAGGCCACCTTTTTGAGTTTCACGGGCTCGAGACCAACTACAATGCCCCATCCAAAATTGATGTGAAATGTCGACTTGCGCAAAAAAAAACATTGAAAAACTGATAGTTGGAGATAACGGTTGATCATTTTAATCCAAACTTGAAATCCGACATGATTTTGACCATCGCTAGATCAAACCATCGATTTTTTTAACCAACAGTGGATTCAGCTTAAAAACTATGGCTAGAAATATCGAATAAACATATCAAAAAATCACTTAGTCACTTCAAATATTTACCAAATCAAAACCCCAAAATTTCATGTCACAACTGCTCATTTTTCTTGTTTTATTTATTCACAAAATTGTACACAACAATTCTTGGATTCGTTGGAATAATGATTTTGAAGGTATTAACTTTTCCTCGTCTTCTTTCGAGTTTTCCTCAGTTAAATATTCCATAGTTTGTGGTTCATGAACACTATTTTCATAGGAAAATACCTCAATTTCTGTGCTTTCAGAAGGCTTTAATATACCATCGAAAGATTCTGTATTTGTAGGCTGGAAACAGTTCAAATTGTTTAATTGTTTTTGCTTCATTATTAAAGAATTCTGTTTATTAGATCTGTCAGATAACAACTGCAGCAATTCTTGAGAAGGGAGATAACTCCATTCTTCTTCATACTCAGCGTCTGAAGTTGCTGTGCCTGTAAAGATGTAAAAATTAGTTGTGATATTTAGGAATATTATGATTCGGCTTTTTGTTGTTGTGTTCGTTGCATGATTTCAAAGGACATCAATATCTTGAAGCTCTGAAAATGTGTCAGTATACAACGTCTAATTTACATGTTGGTTGAATTTCCATTTCAACTTACACAGCGTAGCAGCAGATATTGCGGGGGAAAGCATATATGCTTAGGGGGGAAAGTATGTTTGGTTGTCTGGAGAAAAGGTAAGTTTATACAATTACCACCCTAAGTAGTGTGTGACCCAGCGGTTTCTCTCCCCGAGATATTAAATTTCGAGGGGAGAGAAACCGCTGGGTCACACACTATCTAGGGTGGTAACTGTTATATCGAATTTTCTTGTTCACCGGTTGACCTTCCTATGCGACCCAACGCTAGCCGGTTGACCCAGCGAAATCTCAAATGTCATGTGACACGATTTGAACAAATCATATTATAGATATTTAAATGAGTATATATATAATATTGCACATTATTAAACTTATAATAATGTATTTATGCTATATAACACGGAACCCAGCAATGAATAGGCTACACAATGGTCTACAGAATAAAGATCCACACACTATATAGTTTCTTCGAACACTTCGACATAATTTCAAAATTTCAGGTGAAGAACGATATTATCTAAAATTTTACCTTTCCAACATGTATATGAATAGTTTTACTTGTTCATATATAATTAAAAATGCAATTTCACCAATACTTTATCTCCCAAAAACATGTGATATCAGCGTTGCTCGAATATTTCACACTTTTTGTATAGTGTATGGATCTTTATTCTGTTGACCATCGTGTAGCCTATTCATTGCTGGGTTCCGTGGTATATAGCATTATTACATTATTGTGTTTGAATAATGTGCAAACTTACCTTTTCTCCAGACAACCATGCAAAAATTGTCAAACCCCCAAAGCATATATGCTTTCCCCCCGCAATATCTGCTGGTACGCTGTGACTTATGGGCTTACATAGAACTTGTTCTTTCAGAATTTGGATCTGCCTGACCTGCCAACAAATATTTCCCTTTTCCAATTGTGTTCGATGTTATTTCCAGATTAAGATATTTAACTTTCACCTTTCACTATCGACCAAGTGCGAATCGACGAGATCATTATGATAGTCAAAACAATATATGGGATTGTTCATAAAAGTCATTATGACTGTCGTAAACATTATTGATTTTATGACATTAATAATTCCTTTATCGGAATCGCATCTATTGTTTAGACTCAGATAATGATCCCATCGATTCGCTCTTGGTCGATAGTGCCTTTGAACTCATGAGATGTGCCCTATGCATTATGTATTATCATATCTATGTATTCGTTTGCATATGCGGCTAACAGTTTGTGTCATGGTATCTTCAGTATTTTGTTTTATCTCATAGGGTCTGGCTCACCCTCGAAACATAGTATCTAACTTTCAACTTCTGTATTGTTTTATCTTATATCATATTATGTTATTTATGTCCTGTCTTAATCTTTCACTAAGTATATTCACATATTATGATATCTAAAATGCTTCTTTGGTATTTATAACTAATCCGAGATTCTGATTATCGCAAAATATTCAACGAATGATCGAATAATTCACGAATGCGCGCAGCACTTGAGTTAATTACGAAAATTAGAATCTCGGATTGGTTATCTCTGGGGTCGAAGTGCGTATCGAGAATTTCCTTATTTACGTTTATTTGCGATAATGTGCACCTTTTTGCAGTCAATATGTTTTTGACTTAAATAAGGCATTTAATCGAGGCGCATAGATATAGAAATTAAAGGAAATTCTCGATACGCACTTCGACCCCAATGATAACCAATCCGAGATTCTGACTCATGACCGAAAACGCCGTAATTCACTCAGGTGCTGCGCGCATTCAATACGCAATTCGGCCCCAGTGGTTATTGTTTTTATTATATAGATCTTCTCACATAACGTCCAATGTGAAGTAAGATCCTAGAGTGAAATTATGGAAAATAATTTCACAGTTGATTACCACTTTTATTTCACTTTAAGTGAAATCTCAATCCTTCACTTCAATCTATATAATACTTTGTTTTTATCTTTTGTGTTTTGTATAATAACTTCTTCTTTTGACTCTTGTTAAGAGGGATGCATCAATAGTCTACTCCATTTAAACCCCAAATGCAAAGTGTGAGGATTTGGGAATAATGGGCTCCGGGACCAAACACAAGGACTCCAGGCTCCGCAAACAATAGTGCACCGGGCTCAACTCACTGAGCACTGGGCTCAACAAACGTTGGCTACGGGCTCTCAGAGTTGTGGAGCCCGTGTTATTACCCCCACGAGAAATACTTTGGCCACCCTCTGTATTATGAGGTGTTAGTGAATGCTCATTGTTGAAGGCCTCATGGTGACTTCCAACGAAGAAAAACAAAGCCGTTGTTCTATTTTTCCCATGGCCATATATATCATCATATCCTCTTGTTTGTTCATTAATTGGTTAAGTTTTTGGTATGTGATAATGAACCGAAATTATGAAAAAGAACTTTGTTTCAACTTTTCCGTTTTTGACAAAGTGAACTTGATTTCATAATAATTGAAGAAGGGTCGAAGAAAAATCGTATTTTCAATGTATGGCCGGATCAACTGGAGTATACGGAACAAATACTAGGTCTCTAGCACAATGTAGCTATTATGCTAATCTTCTAACTATTCTAAATCTATTCCTAGAACACTAAGGGACCGACCATTTAACCTGAAGGGGGGGGGGGGGTTATGGTTTTTTTTCTGAACAGAACAAATTATTTATTTTATGCACGCGTATCAACAAAATATTTTTTTCAAAATTAACATTATTTTTTTGGGCAGAAAACTTCATTCAGAAAATTTTTTTTCATCATTTTGGCAGCCAAAATATTTTTTTCACATAAAATCAGATCCAAAATATTTTTTTAGAAAAAAACCATAGCCCCCCCTTCAAGTTAAATGGTCGGTCCCTAAACATAACCCTACCTCTAACCCAATCCTAACCCACAACCTTAACCATAACACTAACCTAGAGTAAATGATTTAAATACGAAAAAAGTAGTGGGACCCCTAAAGTTAACCATGGCTTAAGTTATACGTTATACTAGTTCGTAAATTATACTAGTAGTAAATTACGCTGTGAAGACTCCATTGGTTTAAAGGAAAATGCTAAAACATTATATAGCTTCTAACCGAGTCAATCATGACCCTATAAAATTCTCGGTTGCATACAATTGGTATCGGACCACTCGACAGTGAAATATGAATAGTAGGAACAGTACCCTACCTTTTTGTTTGAATTTGTGCTTCAATGGTATTTCTGATTCTTCACCCAAATTCCACGCCGATCTCACATGCGTTGGAAAATTTCCAGTAGACATACTTCTATTAGGTCGTTCCTCCCACCGATATGCTTTTGATCTGTCTTTTGCCATTACAACCCATTTCCACTCAAATGATGAATTTCGCGGAAGTTCCACTGCGACCAGCCACCGTCCAGAATTTTGTGGAATTTCTTTTGCCATTGCAGCTGTGGTTATTGACCAATTTCCCAAAATTGGAAGAGACCCAGAAATTGCAAGTCGCTGATCTGGTTCCTGTGTTGTATAACTCGTTTCGAAAACAAATGATACATTATTACACCCGTCATCCATGATGGTTGCGAAGTGTCACTAACATTTTTGCACTAAAACGTCAACGTCATAGTGAATGACGTTAACAATGTTGCGACAATGAAGTGTGAAATATTTCCTCAATCTGTGAGCCCAAATTTGGCCGTTTCCGCTTCTGTTCTGGTAGGTGCAACAAAAGGTAAAAAAAAATGAAAGGTTATGGAGTGAATGTACATGTGACAAAAACGCACACGATACATAGAAAACTCCAGTTTATCAAGGACGGGGCTTTTATTCCTGTCTACATCTTGATGTCGCCTGAGGGTTTTCAACCAGAGGTGAACAATACTCACTCCCTCAAGCGAGATCGAGAAGACTCCTAGCGTCCACTTAAGAGGTATTCTTTTCAAAAATGTTGAGCAACATCGATCGCAGCTAAAAAATGCCATTGAAGCAACACATGTTGGGAGCGGTCAATGAGAAAATAAGTAAAAACGGACAATGTCTGCCTACAAATATTTGTCATCAAGTAGCCCGACTGGGACAAAAACAACACCGAATATCTTCAAAGCCTAAGATTAAAATACGTCGAAGTTCTAATAGAATCCCTAGAGTGGATTTAAGTGAGAAAGTACCAAAATTCCCTGTGCATTTCATATAAAAATGAGACATTTTCCGGCAAAACAGCCATATTCAAAGTTGTTTCACGTCAGATCTTATTTCTTTTCATTTTACTGTTGAAAGTAGATGTATACACAGTTTCTTCCATTCACGTTTTTTAATCATTTTTAACGTCTTTTCAATTCTGTTAAATTATACATTTAAATGACTAGAAAACAATTATTGAAACAAACCCGTTTTGTGAAATGCATAAGGAATTTATAAAAATAAGAAGTTGTGCAGTGGTCACAAATTAGAAGAGCCCATTGAACTCATTTTCGTGGGTTAAGAAAGTAAAATTTTCGTGAAATAACGCGAAACTTTCGGGGAATAACGCGAAACGTTCGCAAATAAAGGCGAAACTTCAGCGAAATAACGCGAAAAAATTATTTTCGCGAATAAACGCGATAATTTGATCAAATAAACGCGAAACTTTCACGAACAAACATAGCAAGAAGTGTGAGACCGTCTCAACTTGCCCACATGTACAATATGCGGTTACAATGTTTTATAACCAGTAAACAAAGAGTTTCAGTCGACGGGCAAATATCAAGATGCCACAATGTCAACAGTGGTATTCCACAAGGAAGCTTGCTGGGCCAAGTTTCAAATTGTTTTATGCATCAACGATAAGCCAGATTGTCGATGCATCTGCACCTGTTTGCAGATGACATGCAAATATATATTAAGAAATCAGAAAAATACGTGACAAACAAAACTAGCATGCAGTCAGATTTATATTTGTACAATTTCATCCACTGTGACCTTGACCTAATAGATGGTGACCAAAAAATCCTATGTTTTTTTTCTCCTGAAATAATTAATCATATGACGAAGTTTGGTTTTAAATCCATCCAGAACAATTCACATGAGGAAACCTAACTTTCCTTAATATTTCAATTGACCGTGACCTTGGCTTTGAGAGTAGTAACCCCAAAATCAAAAGGATTTTGTCTTCTAACTATGATCAACTATGGTAAGCATGTGACAAAGTTGGACAATCTGGTGCAAGATGTTTGGGTTATCAAAATGATCAACGTTGACTCCTATAATAAGTTAGCATGATCAAGTTTTATTTGATGTGAACTGGTATACTTATCCTCCAGAAACTAAAATCTTCAATTTCCGACTTTTTATCCAATGTGACCTTGACCTCGAAAGCAACTGAGAGCTCAATAGGATTCTGTGTCCTGTGATAAGTAAGAATATGATTAAGTTTTATTCTGATGAAATATGCTGTAGTTATCACTGGGAAAAACTTTCGAAATTCTAGCCTATTAGACCTTGATCTCAATGCAAGCAGTTCAAATCAAAATGGCCAGTCTCTTAAAGACAAGTACGCATATGACAAAGTCTGGCGGCATTCAGTTACCAAAGGCAAAACATTCATACAGACAGATAAAGGTATATGAAATGCCCAACACCATGTAACAGGAGGAAATAACGAGAGGCTCTCAAGAGCCTGTATTGCTCATCTGGACCTTTGCTGAAATAGAAAGTCTATATTAAAGGGTCAAAAGTTAAATTTAGATTCTATTTCAAAAGGGTCCATTTTATTTTTTCTGCTTGCAGCCATCTTGGATGAAGCACAAACCTGAAAAAAAAAAAACATCCTTTTTGCAGGGAACACCAAAAGGCTTATACATTCTTATAGGAGATATCTTCCATGAGTGTGAGAAATTCTGTCTTCCACAATGGACTGATAGTTAAAGACGAGGAAATTCTCGTGCAAGTGTGTAGGGACCTACTCAAGGACTATTATGGCCAAATTTGGTTCCAATCGGCTCAGTACTTCCAGAAGGAGATCTCTAAATGTGTTTCCCAAAGGGTCGAATGTTATATGCTGTTAACCATCTTGGATAAAATAGGAACTTGAAAAACAACTTTTTTGTAGAGGACCATCCAAGGAATATTACGGCCAAGGTTCAGTTGTTTCAGAGTAGAAGATCTTTAAAGGGTTTTCACATGGTGTCCTATGTTAAACTATGTTACCCTCTGGCATGCAATCTTGGACAGGGTATGGACCTGAAAAAAAAGATGTAAGGGACTACCAAAAGACTTTTAAAGACGAGTTTGGTTCCAATTGGCTAAGCTATTTTAAAGGAGATCCAATGAATTTTCCAATTGGGTCCAATGTTAAACTGTGTTCCCTGATGGCAGACATTTAAGATAAGGTGCAAACCTGAAATTAAACTTTTAATGGGACCACCAAAAGACTATTGTGTCCAAGTTTGGCTCCAACTGGCTCATTAGTTTCAGAGATCTTTGAAAACTCTCCCTTGCCTTGGGTTCAATGTTGAACTATGTTCCCAGCTGGCAGGTATATTGGCTAAATTGCTATTACACAAAAACAATTTTTTGTAGAGGACCAACCAAGCTTGGTTCCAATTGGCTCAGTAGTTTGATAGGAAAAAATCTTTAAAGTTTTCCCTTGGGTCCAATTTAAAACTCTGTTCCTTGCTGGCAGCTTTCTTGGATAAGGTGCAAACATGAAAACAACCTTTTTGTAGGGGACCAACAAACAGCTATTTGGGCAAAATTCGGTTCCAAATGGCTCATTAATTTCAGAGGACAAGATCTTTGAAAAAATTTCCCTTGGGTCCAATATTTACTATGTTTCCCAATTCCCTTGGGTCCAATATTTACTATGTTTCCCAATGGAAGCATCTTCAATAGATTACAATCCAGAAAAACAATTTTTGGAGGGGATAATTCAAGGACTATGGAGGGGATAACTCAAGACTATGGAGGGGATCACTCAAGACTATGGAGGGGATCACTCAAGGACTATTGTAGCCAAGTTTGGTTCCTATTGGCTTAGTAAAGTAATTCTAGAGCCAAGATCTTTTTTAAAATTTTCCAATAGGATCTAATGTAAAACTATATTCCCTACGGGCAGCCATCCTGGATAAGATGTGAATCTGAAAACAACTTTTTTGTAGGGACTACCCAGGGACAATTATAGCCAAACTTCTATTACAGCCAAGGTTCCAATTGGCTCAGTAATTTCAGAGGAGAAGATCTGTAAATGGGTTCCCCATAAGGGTCAAATATTAAACAATATTCCCTGCTGGCAGACATCTTGGATAAGGTACAAACCTGAAAAACAATTTTTTTAACAGGGACCACCAAAGAAATGTTGTGGCCACGTTTGGTTCCAACTGACTTATTAGCTTCTGGGGATAAGATCTTTGAAAGTCTTCCTATTGGGTCAAATGTTAAACTAAGTTCCCCACTGGCAGTCATTGGATAGATTGCGATCCTGAAAAACAGCTTTTTGTAGGGTATCACTATAGGACTATTGTAGCCAAGTTTCTATTACAGGCAAGTTTGGTCTTAACTGTCTTGGTACATTAAGGGGAAAAGATCTCTAAATGTGTTTTTCCATATGGTTGAATGTTACTGAAAGGACTGCTGTGACCACGTTTGATTGTCTAAGTAGTTTCAGAGAAGATCTCTAAAAGTTTTTCCAGAGAGTCCAGTGGTAAGTATGCTTCCTGCTGTTGTCAATCTTGAATATACTGTGAACCTGAAAAAAACAAGAGCTGTCGCCGAACGGCAGCCAAATATACCCCCCACTCATTGAACCCTGAATCGATATGGTAAGTGCAAAATTAAGTTGGTGTGGACACAATGATATAATCTTCAAGAAAGAAATTTTCACAAGGGTTCCAATGAAAACACTCTGTCTAAATCAGACAAATATAAAATTCCCCTTTTTTCAGCCTATTTGACATTTTACACATCTACATATAGTGTTCTTCCTTTGTCTAAAGTTTCATCAAAATCTTTCAAGTGGATTAAGAGGAGTTGTGCGTACGAGGTAACCCATACATAGGGAATCAATGAAAACTCAAAGTCGAATTATCTCCCTTCCTGGTTTCTGACAATAATTATATTCCTTCATGCACATCTCCATATAGTGTTCTTACTTTGTGTAAAGTTTCATTAAATTCCTTAAAGTTGTTTAAGAGGAGTTGCGCTTACAAGGTAACCCATACATGGGGAATCAACGAAAAGTCAAAGTCGGATTATCTCCCCTTCCTGGTTTCAGACAATAATTATATTCCTTCATTGACATCTCCATATAGTGTTCTTCCTTTGTGTAAAGTTTCATCAAAATCCTTCAAGTGGTTTAAGAGGAGTTGCGCTTATGAGGTAACCCATACATAGGGAATCAACGAAAAGTCAAAGTCAAATTATCTCCCCTTCCTGGTTTCAGACAATAATTATATTCCTTCATGCACATCTCCATATAGTGTTCTTACTTTGTGTCACATTTCATTAAATTCCTTCAAGTGGTTAAAGAGGAGTTGCGCTTACGAGGTAACCCATACATGGGGAATCAATGAAAAGTCAAAGTCCAATTATCTCCCCTTCCTAGTTTTTGACAATAATTATATTCCTTCATGCACATCTCCATATAGTGTCCTTCCTTTGTGTAAAGTTTCATCAAAATCCTCAAGTGGTTTAAGAGGAGTTGCGCTTACGAGGTAACCCATATAAAGGGAATCAATGAAAAGTCAAAGTCGAATTATCTCCCCTTCCTGGTTTTGGACAATAATTATATTTCTTCATTCACATCTCCATATAGTGTCCTTCCTTTGTGTAAAGTTTCATCAAAATCCTTCCAGTGGTTTAAGAGGAGTTGCGCTTACGAGAAGTGTGGACAGACGGACAGACGGACGGACAGACAGACAGACAGGATGATTCCTATATACCCCCCTCAAACTTTGTTTGTGGGGGGTATAACAAGAGCTGTCGCCGAATGGCAGCCAAATATACCCCCCACTCATTGAACCCTGGATCAATATGGTAAGTGCAAATTTAAGTTGGTGTGGACACAATACAGGTGTGAACACAGTACAAGTGTGGACACAATACAAGCATGTACACAATGATATAATATTCAAGAAAGAACTTTTCACAAGGGTTCCAATGAAAATACTCTGTCTAAATCAGACAAAAAAAATTCACCTCTTCTTTAGCCTATTTAACATTTTATACAAAAATCATAAGCATTAGAGAAATTTCATTACAACACTTTGAAAACAACTTTTCAAGAGGATTAAAATGAAAAAAGTGTGTCTCTCCAACAGTTCACAATATCTATGCTTAAAATTTTTTCTTGGAAAAAAGATAATTGCAGGAGAAATCAACGAAAAGTCAAAGTCGAATTATCTCCCCTTCCTGATTTCAAACAATAATCATATTCCTTCATGCACATCTACATATAGTGCTCTTCCTTTTTGTAAAGTTTCATCAAAATTATTCAAGTGGTTTAAGAGGAGTTGCGCTTATGAGGTAACTCATACATAGGGAATCAACGAAAAGTCAAAGTCGATTTGTCTCCCCCTTCCTGGTTTCAGACAATAATTATATTCTTTCATGCACATCTCCATATAGTGTCCTTCCTTTGTGTAAAGTTTCATCAAAATCCTTCCAGTGGTTTAAGCGGAGTTGCGTTTACGAGAAGTGTGGACAGACGGACATACAGGGTGATTCCTTTATACCCCCCCCCCCCCAAACTTTGTTTGCAGGGGGTATAACAACTTTTTTGGAGGGGACCACCCAAAGACCATTGACACCAAGTTTGGTTCCAATTGGCTATGATCTTTGAATGAAAAGTTTACACCTGACAATGGACGGAGAGATGGAAGTAGAATGGATGAAGAAGGCAAAGTGATAGCAAAAGCTTGACCTGGCTATAGCCAGGTGGGATGCAATTAAAAAGTTTACCCTAGACATACAAAGACAGAGAGTAAAAGCAAAGTGATGGCATACACTTGCCCGGGCTATGGCAAGTGTAATGCTTTAACAGTGAATTTGAAATGATCCAGACTGATACATTTATATCAGACAAATTCAAACTGGAAATACCATACATTAATAACAGGTGATACGTCAAGATTTTTTTTTCTTGAAAATTATGATTCTATAATTATAAGTTAAACAGACCACTAAGTTAGACATATACACCACACACACTTATGACAGTTAAATATGGTATGTAAAAAATACAAACAAAACACAATAGAGATGTAACAATTTTTATTACAAAAAATATTTTGACTTTAAATGATTTTTTGACAGATTTGACAAGCTGCCTATGTAAAAAACAATTTGTCATAAATAGTAATATTATTTAATGATATATATACAAAATGAGTAGCACTCTCAACACAACCATTCACACACATTTTAACCTACCGGTATTTCATGAATTGGTCAAGTCGCAGGAGTGAGTAAATGATAACAATCTTGTCAACTTGTCAAATAAAAGTGAAAAAAAAAATATACACATCTTGTATGTACTTGAAAACTATCCCATTTGATTTTTCTTTCAACATAAAAGAAAATTTTTAATTTATTGATTTAAAAAAAACTAACAGCAGGTGAGGTAAAAAGGCATTATTATCCATTTTTTTTCACTGATTAACAGAATTCACAAATTTCAAACATAGATTTTAGCAGATTTCCTTGAGCATTAGTGTATTGTATTTGCAATTCTCCAACTTAGTACATGTAGTAAGTCTTCCAGGGAAGACATGTGTTGCCTGCGTAATAACAAAAATATTTTAAGTTCCGTCAAACAGGAAGTGGGCAAGTGAGAGATCCAAACTCTGTTACACGAAATAGGTCCCCATACTGACACTTCATGCGAAATTGCAAAAAGCTCCGATACACGGTTCCTGAGAAAAATGCGACACAAATTTTTGTGACACCGACGCTGCTGATGACGTCGCCGACGCAAGACAACGGATAGCCATCCCTATATGTCGGCACTGCGTGAACACAGGCGACACAATAAATATACATGTACCTATATTCATCTAATAGCATCTGTAACAACGCCATCAAAACTCCCATCTTTTTGTGAGTTAATCACAAAAAGAAGAATTTTATAAAATACGATCGTTACTGTATACCCATTTGTCATCAGCAGAGTATCAAAATAAACCCCTTCAGACAATACAAAATAGTATACTTACTATAAAATATGAGCACAACTCATTGTTGAAGTAGAAGAACAACAATAAAAGCATTATTCCATTGCTGTGTTTTTGTAGAGATTTTGTCTTATATTTATTTACTCCATATCCTTTCAATGTTCATAGAATACATGTACTATGATTGTTTGATGAACAGACAAAAGACAGGAATTCTGAAGAAGTTGCTATGAGGATAACTCGATGAATATAGGTATATTCATTTGAGACTTGCAAATGAAATATGTTAATGCTCCAGGAATTCGGCTATAAATGATATGAATTTAAGATATCTGACACAAAAGTTGTATCAAAAAGATACATAATGACCTCCACTCTAACACACACCAATCAAAAATTCAAACTCACGCTGCTTTGTAAAACATATTCAAGGAACACATACCTAATCACTTCCTAATATGTTGTGCATTAAATCTGTGTTTATTACATAATAATAAGAATGGCTTCATATTTTAATTAAAAATACAAATTTCAGCTTGTTTAAAGATATTGAGCCTTGGCCTAAATCTAAACTTGGTTTTAAATGAATTATTAACTATCATTTAACCATGGCTCTAGAAATACATAAATCATAACAAGATACGGTGAAACCTGTCAAAACCAAACCCCTTCCAGACAGAAGATTTTGTTTGGCTTAGACAGGTATTTGGTTTACACAAGTTCAAGTATATAGAAATTGGTACAAAGGGTCTTCATATCATGTTTGGTTTAGACAGGTTTTCAGTTTAGTCAGGGTTCAGCATAGACAGGTTACCATTTTTGGTTGAATATAAAACGCAGGATTTTACATCAAAATGTCTTTTTGCAGAAGGGGGTGTGTTTAATATTCCTGAACAGATAGAGTTGTCATTTTTTCTAAGTGTTGGAATGACCTGATTATCGTTATTTGGAAAATGTTACTTTAAACATATTTATTCAATAATAATAATACATGTAACATATTACAAAATATATATTCAAAAACAAAGGGATTCAGAAACTAGACGCAGCTAATATTAATCTGTTTCCCTTGAATTATAACAACAGAATGTGAGACAAGTCTAAGTTAAACAAACATTGAATATAATATATATAATATTACGGTACTAAGGATCGTCCCAACATTATCGTCTACTCAATTACCAAATTGAAAAAGAAGATCATTTATTAGCCAAATCTCCTGCTCTCAATAATGTAGGACTGAACAGTGTGAAATATATTTTTATTTTCATCATAGGTCAATAGTTCACTGCCAAAGAGTAGAGTTTTAAAATTTATAGTATTACCTAGAGTTTGTATTGTACATTCTCGGACATGTTCATAATTTTTGCACTCAAAAAGATAATGTTTTGTGTTTTCTACTTGCCCGCATGTACAAAGTCTAGAATGAGTCAAATTTTTTTAGAAAAGATGATCGTTGAGACTGCTACAGTTCAATCAGAGTCTGGCATGAAGAACTTGGCCTTTCCTTGTACCACAATTAAAATGTTTTGGTATTTTTCTAACGGACGAGTCTAGATACGTTTTGAATGATGATTTAGACGAATTAAATTTTACATGATCTGGGATTGAGTTCCATTCAGCGACAACTGATGGAAGGAAGGAATTCTTATAGTAGGTGGTTCTACAGTGAACAGTTTGAGTATTGTTAGATCGTCTAGTATTATAGCTATGGATTTGGGATAGTTGCTGAGGAACAATATTACTAAGATATTCAGGAGTATGATGATGGAACATGCCATGGAATTTGGTAAGTTTATGTTTCCTTCTTCGCTCTGTCAGAGGGTCCCATCCGGTGTCTTCATAAAGTTTGATTTTTGAGCATAGTTTCCTAGCGCCAGTAACTACCCTAGTAGCTTCAAGTTGAATAGATTCGACCTTGTCTGGTAAATTATCCCATATACAATCACAAAAATCTAAGATTGGACAAATGAAACTGAAGTAAATAGTTTGTAACTGGAGTCTGTTCAGTTTAAATTTAAGACTACGCATTAAGTTGAAACGAGGAGTAACTTTTTCTAGAATATATTCTACATGGCTTGTCCAATTGCTGTCTTCTTGAAAAATAAGACCTAAATGTTTGTGGTTTTCTACTTCCTTAATTAACTCGCCATTCATATAAATAGGGGGGTGGTGGGGCTTTAGAAACTTTTTAGATATTGTTAGTGCTTCAGTTTTTTGTGCATTAAATGTAACAAGCCACTGTTCTGACCACTGATGAATTTTATCAATATCACAGTTTAAAAGTTCTGCAGAATTATATTCATCCTCCACAACTATGTACAAGGAAGTGTCGTCTGCAAATAATTTAATATTACAGGAAATATCTATTACAATATCGTTTATAAAAATTAGGAATAGGATAGGTCCAAGAATGGATCCTTGTGGAACTCCGGCTTTGATTTCAAAAGTTTGCGACGTGCGACCTTCAATGACTACTTTTTGCCTTCGATCAGACAAGTAGCTTTTAAACCAACGTAAGAGGTCACCCCGAATACCTATTTTTTCTAGCTTAAATAGAAGTCCTTCATGCCAGACCCTATCGAATGCCTTACTTATATCACAGAAAATCACACATACTTCTTTACCCGAATCCAATGCTTGTCCAATGTCATCAGTAATACAGATTAGTTGGTTTATAGTTGAGTCGTTGGGCATAAATCCAGACTGGTGTTTTATCATGATTGAGAATGTTTGAATGAAATTAAAGAAAAATGGAAAATGTTAAGAAGAGTTCAGCACCTTGCCCTACCTTCTGAATTTCAATTCATTTGAGAACGTTAATTTGATGTTCCCTTCATGCTGTCATTGATAAAACATTTTATTAGCAAGAGAAAACGTGTATTTTTGGAAGCCGCCATGTTTGTTTATGTAAAAATTGTTGACCCGGATGTTTATAGGTAATTTTAGTGATTGCGTATATCACCCTCTTGGGAACAATGAGATTATTGATTTTTCGCTAATGAGCTGACTATTTGGATAGCAATTAAGGACAACCTAATGTTCTAGATGATACTTTAATGAAAATTAATGACTATTTTATTGTTTTTTTGTCATAATAAAGTTTTGCTTTTGAATTTTATGCATATATTGCAATTCTCACCCGTTACCGGTTTTATATTTCTTACCAATTAAGCATTTCCAGTTACCTCATTGGACAACTATTTCAGCAAAATTAGTCAAAATAAGAACAAATTCTAAGGTTTTTGTCTGGTTTTTCTCAATAAATGTTATGAATTTCATGAATGCAAGATAGTAAGATGAAAATAATATCAAAATTATAGGAAATTGTGCCATGAACACTTACCTGCTAATCACGATCTTTCTCCTGCGTTTTATATATACGAACTAGATTTTTCTCCAGGTTTTAAGCTGAGAAAGGGGGTGCATTTTATATTCCAATGCGATTTATATTCAGCCAAAAACGGTACACTGTATAATGGCTGACAATAAGATAGCTTCAATGGACTATCAGGTAGAACATTACATTGTATATGACTAGCAATACTGATTTCTGTGGTCTCTCTATTATAAAACATGATGTGATTATTTTTGATATTGAGTACAATATAAGTAGGCAGTATAAATCTTTATCTCCCAAGTCCCCTTTATAATACTTAAACTTGATTGGATAAATGATGGGATTTAACAAAGTTTTTCTGTACTATATATCCTGATGATCAGTAATACTGCTGGCAAATAGCAAGTAATAAACTGGGAATTCATTTTTCTTAATCAAATACTCCTTATTCTAGTTTCCAAAATAGGGTAAAATGTCTTTTTTTGGTAAAGCTAAAAATGGATGAAAAAAAATGTATCAAATTGAACAAAACTATCATTTTAAAAAGAAATTTTACAAGTTTAAATTAAAGTGACCAGATATGTACAACTGTCTTTTCTTGTCTTACTTTCATAATCAACCAAATTGTTTCAAAATTCAAAATAAAGAAAGATAAAAACTGTTCACCAGATATCTAATCATTTGTCAATATTATTTCATTAATTTTCCTGAGGATAGCAGAATAATTATTATATAAGCAACTATTTTTTAAATAAACAAATGCATTTATGGGGGATGTCTGCTTTGCATCAAATTAAAAACCAATAATGGATCATAGCAGATTTGATAACTGTTCATTTGAACTAGCTCGAGTATTTAATATTACAAACATGATTTTCTAAACTAGACAATTGAAAATCTCTAATACCAGGCTTTCTGAAAGTTGAAAAATTCTGCCGGTCATTTGGTCCGATAAGCAAGAAAAATTGCTGGACCGAAAGTGAACTTGCCGGACCATTAAGATGAAAATCCGGAAAAAAATCGTGTTTTCTCCGTTCCAGTTCTGATGTACAAAATTGGAAGTCAGCCATTTGCGATTTCGTAGTCAAAATTGGATAAAGCTGGTATTCTAAAGCAAAAATTTAATAAAGAAAGCAAAGGATGTTATACTTTAAAGACCGGTTGAAACATTTTCTATTGACATGCAAATAAACAGAGGCAACAACCAATGGACAGATGAAATCTCTTGCCGGTCCTCTGGTCCGACACGGATAATTATTTGCCGGTCCAGACTCAAAAATGCAGGTCAGGACCGACGGACCGGCACATTTCGGAAAGCCTGTAATACATATATACTGGATTTGCCACTTGGAAAACAATTCACAAAAATATTCAACAGTCCACTGTAAAACTACCAGTAAAAGGTATTGAACTAGCAATTATAATTATTGAGAAACTTATAAAATTACAAAACTTTAAAATTGTCACTTAAATTGACCGTGAAACCATGAACAAGGTCATACAAACTTAACAAGTTGGATAGCATTGGATGCATACTACAACTGGACTAAACGCTGTCCCTATATCAGAGGGTCCAAGATATATACTTTTTTAAATTATGCTGTCATTCCTTTTACAGATTATGTCATACTCTGCATTTACATTCTCACTTTTGTAATTTCAGACAAAAAAGTGCCCCAAAAGGCCAGCAATTAGAGGTCTACAGTTATTCAAAATTTCCAAGCGCATCTGAATAACTTTTCAGAAAAAAAAAATAAGCACAGTATATTCCTGATACCGTATTAATCTGATATAAACATGTATGGAGTTGTTCATATTTGGTTTTTGAGTAAGATTTCTCATGTCAATTTAAATTTTACAATGGTTGACTTTTCTGTGGTGTTGCTATGGTAACAGACACATCATCTTCCACAACAGAAGGATTAGCTATTCCTTGGACTTCTCCCTCCTTTACCAGTTCTGTAATATATAGTATACAGTGAATTCATTATCATGAAGCATTTGATTTTCACATATTTTCTTTGTTTTAGTATCTATCGAGAAGCCACATTGTCTTTGACGTTACAAAGGTAAATAATATACATGTATTTGTTTACCAAATCTAGTTTTACTGTGACACATTAACAGAATCTGAAAATTAATATTTTTGACAGTCAAAACTTAGATTGAACAATAAAGATCCTCAAACAGAATACTTTGACCTATAAGCTATTCTTGTATAAGCCTTCAACAAAAAAGGTTTCGGATTGATTGAATATGTTGTATGTGTCTGCTTGATGACATTGTTATTTGTTCCGATCATTAATTAAGGATTTTACCCATGAAAATTTTGCTTTCATCAAATCATTATTTGTGTAACAAAAATGACTGCATTAGAATTTACTGTAGTTAATATGTGATTGATGAACTATCATAGTGTCAATACAGGTAAATAGAAAAAAGTTCCACAAGAAATGAGAATTGGTAAAAACTGCCATATTCTGTCCGTTGAACGTTGTAGTAGTATTACAACTTAGTAAATTGCTGTTATAATAATACTAGTTACACAATGTATTTAAACTGTTCTCTTTGCTCTTGGTGATCATATGTGTATTAAAAATTTGTATTATTAAATGGTTATATCGATTAATGTGAAACTTCTTTAGAAATATGCCACGCTTAGGCATTCATTCCAAATTCTATAACTTTGCAAAAGCAGCAATTATTCTGACTATGTTGATGTATTTTAGACCATAAACTGTCACTATTAATCTAACTACAAAGCTAAGAACTTTGCGAGAAACTTTTATCAATAGGAAATAATGTATGAAATATTATCTGAACATTGCCATTTAATACAATACATATCAAGTACTTCAACATCATTAAAACATGCTAAGGCCATGGAAAGTAAATAACTTGGTTCACAGGCTCTTTTTCAGTCGAGATTCATGTGAAAGGGAGTGGTTTTTTTAGAACTTTTAACTGCCTAGAAACAGTAATTTCTCCAGTATTTTTTTTTAATATGGAAATATATAATACTTCAAAGAAGCTACCTCTTGGAAGGACAAGCAAGAACAAAACCACAAAAACAACATTTTTAATTAAATATTGATGGAAAGAAACACTTTTATTACTGCACAGAGACACCTGCCATAGAATGCTTTAGAGTATTTCATTGACAAAGAAATATAAGCAGCAATAAGATAATGGAGATGTCAGAAATGACAGCTGCTCCCTTTGACAGTTTGCTCTTTGTTAATATAAGGCAGCCATCCACTAACAATACATCATTGGTGTTGTATACCAAATCATAAAACTTTAACCTAAGGTACTTATCCATGAAGGTTGGTCAATATGACTTCATTTTTTTTGGGAGCTTCATAACTATCAAAGGTGCATCTACCAACAAAGTATAATTGCTCTACCTACTCTCGTATCTCAGATCTGAACTTTAATGCAAACTTTAACCCAAGTCACTCATGCATGAAATATAGGTCAAGATGACCTACCTTTTATCTGGATCCCCATGACTATCAAAGGTGCATCTACTGACAAGATATCAATTCTCTACCTCCTCTAGTATCTCAGAAGTAGATTTTTATATAAACTTTAACCAAGGTCACTTATGCATGAAATATAGATCAAGGTGACATAATTTTTTATCAGAAACCTTGTGACGATCAAAGGTGCATCTTCCATCATTCTGAAACACAAGTCATAGATGGATGAGGTTATGTCCATAGAGGCACCTAGGATAGTACTTGACATTGGTATAAAAATTAGATCTTCTTGACTGACAGTTCATGTATGATTGCCTCAGGTTAGAGTTAATGTTAAATTCCAGATCTGGGATACTAGAGCAGAAAGAGAAAAGATGCACAGACTTTAACTTTGTAATGGACAGACTGACAAACTTCCAGACAAAACGGCTGAAACACTAGATCCCTTACCAAATTATGTTGTGCAAGAAGATAAAAAATATCCAATATCTTTTGTGAATATGATGCACTACATTATTCTAATATTTTTGCAATAAAATGGGCAGCAGAGCAAAACATTTTCACACACAGATGGGCTTGAGAACCAAGGAATTCACATTTATGGAAAAATTAAAACATGCAAACATACAAACAAAATGTCATCTAGAATAAGACCATGTGCAAAGAATGTATATATTAATCAAGCATGCAATGTAGATGAAATAATATACAAAATGTAAGTTCAAGGCCAAAAAAAATAAAAATAAAAAGTATTAGTAAAAAATAAACATAATAGCAATAGAATGTCTTACAACATGGATACAAAATTATACTGCATATGAATTGTAAATTTGCTTCATTTAATCACAGAATACTACCAAACTGAAAATTCAATATAACGAGTTTTATGTCTTAGTCCAATTAAAGAGGTTGAACTGGGAGAGCTTAAATTTTTTTTCTTGTTTAATTTTGTTAATTTTCACAGCTTTTTTATATGCAGATATGACCTAGGAAAGTTTTCCCATATGGCCCTATGTAAAATAAATTTCAGCTGTTGCAATCTTGAACAAGACTTAGACCTGCCAGACACAAGTTTCAAAGGGTTCTTCTAAGGACAGTTGGGACCAGGTCCAAATTGGCCCCGTGGTTTCAGAAAGATTTTTGAATGTAAGCAAATAAGATCTACTGATAAACTATGTGTCCAAAACCAGTGGCCATCTTTGATAGCTTGTGAATCTGCTGTACAACTGTAAAGGAAACCATACAAGGACTATTGTGACTACATTTATTTATGATTGGCCAAGTAATTTCTCAGAAGTTGTTTGAACAACTTTATGTTCCTTGCTGGCAGCCATCTTGGATTAAATGTGGACAATATGTTTCGATTGCCCAGTGATATCAGAGGTGAAGACCCATAGGGTTGGACATTAAACTGTGTGCTCTGTTGGCAGCCATCTTGGATAGCTGTAAAGTAGGAAATTTTTAAAGGGGAATCACCAAATGACTCCGTTACAACTGGCTATGTATTTACAGAAAAGATCTTTCAAGTTTTTCCATAGGGTCAAATGGTAAAATAAGTTCCCTCCTGATATCCATCATGGATTAGAAGCTGGTATGCAGAACACTGTTTTCACAGGAGACCCCAAGGACTGTTGTGACCAAGTTTTGTTTCAATTGGCCAGGTAAGTTCAATGAAGATGATATGTCAATGAGTTTTCCCCATATGGTCCAATGTTAAAATATGTTCCCACATGCTCTCATTTTGAAAGTGATGCAAACATGCTAAAAGAGTTCTTGTTAAATTGGTGCAATTACAAAAAGAAAATGACCAAGTTTGGCACTAAAAGCTCAAAATTGAGTAGTAATGTTCCTTAAAACATTATTTGTACTAAATTCTGTCCCTCCCAATGACAGTTAAACATTTTTCATTCATTTAAATTTTCATTTATGTCCATTTTCATGAATTTTTCTTTATAGTTTATCAAACAATTTGTATCTTTGATGACTAAAGATGTGTATGTACAACAAAAGCCCATGAGAGTTTTTAAATGACCATCTACTGCAGTTTTAAAGAAAGCATTGGAAGGTGTAAGACCTCTATGTATAGAAATTAATCATCTAAAAAAAAGATAAATAAAAGACAAGCATTTTCCATGATTTCTGAATCTTCCTTCAATTAGGACATTTTGTCTTATATGCAGATACCGTATATCCGGTTATTTTCGCGTTAGGTTTCGTTCGCGTTTTTTGTATAAAACAGGCCAGTGAAAAATTCGCTAAGTTTATAATTCGCGTGTTTATACTCAATCTAATGCATGGGCAGTGAAATTTACGCGGGGGCTATAATTCGCGCATGGTTACCTACCGCCAACATTGCGAAAATTAGAAACACACGAAAAATCCCGATAAACGGTAGTTTGAGAATGGAGAAAAAGAGTTTCCTTGATTGTGATAATAGGATGTTTTTTGAGGAAAAAACAGTGTTGATATTACCTGCATATTGAACTCCATACTTTAATAGATTTTGATCAAATAAACTCCTTTAAATGAAGAATTTAAGGATAACCACCAATTTGAATATTCTTATTTCAAAAATTAGGAAAGATTCAGAAAAATCATAGAGGAAAATTATTAGTACAGCCATCAAGCCCCATGCAAATCTATAAAAAAATTAAAAACATGGTTAAAACACACACACAACAAATTAGGCATACGGCAGTAGTCCATCATCATCATCATCTAATAAGTCTGCCACATCACTAAAATCTGCATCTTCATCTTCTGAATCTACAGGCCCTGTTTAATGTATAATAAAAACATTGTTAAAACACACACACAACAAATTAGGCATACGGCAGTAATCCATCATCGTTGTCGTCTAATAAATCTGCTACGTCACTAAAATCTGCATCTTCATCTTCTGAATCTACAGGCCCTGTTTAATGTAAAATATAAACATTCTTAAAACACACACAAAATAAATTAGTCATATGTCAGTAATCCATCATCGTTGTTGTCTAATAAATCTGCTTGGTCACTAAAATCTTCATCTTCATATTCTGAATCTACAGGCCCTGTATTATGTATAATAAAAGCATGTTTAAACACACACACAACAAATTAAGCATACAGCAGTAATCCATCATCGCTCTCCCTAATAAATCTGCTACGTCACTAAAATCTTCAACTTGATAATCTACAGGCCGTGTAAAATAAATGACTGGTTAACAAATCTACAGGCCCTGTATAATAAATGACTGGTTAACGAATCTACAGGCCCTGTATAATAAATGACTGGTTAACAAATCTACAGGTCCTGTATAATAAATGGCTGGTTAACGAATCTACAGGCCCTGTATAATAAATGGCTGGTTAACAAATCTACAGGCCCTGTATAATAAATGACTGGTTAACATATTTATGTCTTAAAATATCATATACATAAATGTATCTACAGTGCACCCTTGTTATATCGCCACCTTTGGGACCAGAGGAATTTTTGGCGATAATCGAGGGTGGCGATATATCGAGGGAATAAATTACATAGAAACTGTGCAACTTTTAGAAAAATGTACCTTGAAAATGGTTGGCGATAAGTTGAGGGACCGCCGTTAAAGAGGGGCGGTATAATGAGGGAGCACTGTATACTGAATCTAATGGCTCTGTATATCATATTACTAGTTAACATGTAGATAGCCTTAAAACATTGTATAAAGACATATACTGAATTCACAAATATTGTACAAACTAGAGGTGACTGCACCCACAAAAGGATACCCCAATACACACATTTCCTAAAAATAAATGAAAAGTCAAATATCTCCACTTTGTGGTGCCAGACAATCCTGTATATCTGCATATGATGTCCTTTATTTGGTTAAAGTTTCATCAGAATCCTTCTATTGATTTATGAGACGTTGTGCTTACTACTTGACTTTTGCTTAATAAGGACTTAATGAAAAAGTCAAAAGTCTAATTATCTCCCCTTCATTGAGTAAGATCCTTCCAGCACATCTTCATGTAGGGTCCTTCCTTTGTGTAAAGTTTCATTAGAATCCTCTAATTGGTTTATGTGAAGTTGTGCTTACTAGTCAACTTTTCCAAAGGATTTAATAAAAAAGTCAAAAGTCTTTATTATCTCCCCTTAATTGAGTAAGATCCTTCCTGCACATCTTCATGTAGGGTCCTTCCTTTGTGATAAGTTTCATTAGAATCCTTCAATTGGTTAATGTGAAGTTGTGGTTTTACCAAAGGACTTGATGAAAAAGTCAAAAGTCTAATTATCTCCCCTTCATTGAGTAAGATCCTTCCTGCACATCTTCATGTAGGGTCCTTCCTTTGTGTAAAGTTTCATTAGAATCCTTCAATTGGTTAATGTGAAGTTGTGGTTACTAGTCAACTTTTACCAAAGGACTTGATGAAAAAGTCAAAAGTCTAATTATCTCCCCTCCATTGAGTAAGATCCTTCCTGCACATCTTCATGTAGGGTCCTTCCTTTCTGTAAAGTTTCATCAGAATCCTTCAATTGGTTTTTGTGAAGTTGTGCTTACTAGTCAATTTTTGCCACAGGACTTAATGAAAAAGTCAAGTCTAATTATCTCCCCTTCATTGAGTAGGAAGATGAGCTTCCTCCAGGTGGTCCTGCCTTTGTGTAAAGAAAAGCATTTTATGTGACAGGGGAGGTTAGGTAGCTTTAAAGAAATTCTCTTTACATAGTTATTCAGTTGCATTTCAATCATTTCAAACATCCAGAAAACTGCAAAACAACAAATCTAGTTGAATGGTCATTCAAAATAACAAATTATCATACATAAAAATGTACTCCATATTCTTTCATTTTTAACTGAAAATGAAGGGCAGCTGTTTCATGTAGAGCATGTTCAGCAATCTCTGTATAAGTCTAAATAAGTCGCCAATCATTGAAAGTAGAGCTTACAGTGGATAGCCCAAAAATAACTTTTCTGTCAAAATCCGACAAAAATAAAATCCACCTTTTTTGGCTCTGACACTTTTCTCAAGGATTACAATGAAAAACATGCTTTCTTCAACACCTTTATTTCAAAATATCTACCAGGTACCCTTTGAATTATTTATTTTGAAAATTGTCTAAATCCAAAAAATCATTGCAGAAAGAATCAATGAAAATCTAAAAATTGAATTATCTCACCTCCTGGTTTTGGACAATAATCTTATTCCTTCATGCACATCACCATATAGTGCCCTTCCCTTGTGTAAAGTTTCATTAAAATCCTTGAAGTGGTTTAAGAGGAGTTGCGCTTACAAGGTCATCTGTGCAGATAGAATCATCACAAAGTCAAAGTTGAATTATCTCCCCTTCCTGGCTTCGGACAATAATTATATTCCTTTATGCAGATCTCCATAAAGTGTCCTTCCTTTGTGTAAAGTTTCATTTAAATCCTTTAAGTGGTTTAAGAGGAGTTGCGCTTACGAGGTCATCTGAGCAGATAGAATCATCGCAAAGTCAAAGTTGAATTATCTCCCCTTCCTGGCTTCGGACATTAATCATATTCCTTCATGCACACGTCCATATAGTGTCCTTCCTTTGTGTAAAGTTTCATCAATATCCTTCATGTGGTTTAAGAGGAGTTGCGCTTACAAGAAGTGTGGACAGACGGACAGACGGACAGACAGACGGACGGACAGACAGACAGACAGGGTGATTCCTATATACCCCCCTAAACTTCGTTTGCGGGGGGTATAATTCGTTTGCGGGGGGGTATAAAAAGTAGAGCTTACAATGGATAGCCCATAATCATTTATATGATGTTTTTTCTGAAATTCTACCAATAATCAGATTTATTCATCCTTGCCTATTTTCCTACCCTTACCCTGTAAAGAAAAATTGTTTAAATTTTATCTAACTAAACTGAATAAAATAGATTTAATTTTCAACTATCTCACCGTCCAACAATGACTAAATCCTTACCTTTAGTAATTTTATCTGCAGCATTTTTATCTTTTTCTATAAATAAAGCTGTGGCTAAGAAAAATCCTCCACCTAATACACATATAAATGGTGTTATATACAGGGCATTCTGTAATGTAGGGAACTGAACACTAGGAGTACTTGGTGGATCTTTGTACTTTTTTGCTAAAGCATCACTAATCTGTTAAATATAAAGTCCATATTTTACATAAAAAATACATAACATGATTCATAAATGTACATTTTTTTTACAACAAAAATGAGTCAGAGACTCAAATGGCCGGGTTGCGTTTTAGTGTTTCTAGCTATAAAGTGTTGTTTTATAGGTTCCTTTATGGCTCTGTGTATGGAATATGTTGAAAATATTGATAAAAAATTACTAAGTTAAAAGGCCAGGAAAAATAGGAAAAATATTGGAAATAATTCTATAAAGTAAAGTGCACATTTTCAGAATATATAGAAACAATCTGTGAAGTTTCAAAGATCAGAGATGAAAACTGTAGGAGGAGTTGATCACACAAAATAGGTACCTTTTGTTGAAAATGTAGATAAAAAATGACTAAGTTCTAAAGTACGTAAAAATAGGAATAAAATTTTCAAAATAATTCCAAAAAGGAAGGTGCACATCTACAATATATATAGAAACATTATGTAAAGTTTCAAAGATGTAGGTTAAAAACTGTAGGAGGAGTTGATTTCACAAAATAGGTACCCTTTGTTGAAAATGTCGATAAAAAATGACTAAGTTCCAAAGTCCGTTAAATAGGAAAAAAATTTCAAAATATTCCAACAAGAGCTGTCGCCAAATGGCAGCCATATATACCCAGATCATTGAAAACTGGATCTATATGGTAAGTGCAAATTAAAGTTGGTGAGGACACAACACAGGTGTGGACACAGAACAAGAGTGGACACAATACAAGTTTTGACACAATGATATAATCTTCAAGAAAGAACTTTTCACAAGGATTCCAATGAAAATACTCTGTCTAAATCAGACAAATATGAAATTCACCTTTTTTTAGCCTATTTGACATTTTACACAAAAATCATAAGCATTAGAGATATTTCATAACAACACTTTGAAAACAATTTTTCAAGAGGATTACAATGATAAAATGTTTAAATCTTTTTCTTGAAAAAAAAAAAATAATTGCAGGAGAAATCAACAAAAGTCAAAGTCGAATTATCTCCCCTTCCTGATTTCAAACAATAATCATATTGCTTCATGCCCATCTACATATAGTGTTCTTCCTTTGTGTAAAGTTCATCAAAATCCTTCAAGTGGTTTAAGAGGAGTTGTGCTTACGAGGTAACCCATACATAGGGAATCAATGAAAAGTCAAAGTCAAATTATCTCCTCCTTCCTGGTTTCGGACAATAATTATATTCCTTCATGCACATCTCCATATAGTGTCCTTCCTTTATGTAAAGTTTCATCAAAACCCTTCCAGTGGTTTAAGAGGAGTTGAGCTTACGAGAAGTGTGGACAGGTGGACGGACAGAAGCACGGACAAACAGACGGACAGACAGACAGACAGACAGACAATTCCTATATATCCCCACAAACTTTGTTAGCGGGGGGTATATAAAGGGAGGTGCACATCTACAATATGTATATGTTATCGGGCTCTTGACAGCAATGTATCGTAAAATATCAACCCGTGAGCCAGAATATGAAGCAAAGGGGCGAGTGAGCGTAGCGAACGAGCCCCAAGCTTCATATTCTGGCGAGCGGGGTGATATTTTACAATACATCAGCTGTCAAAAGCCCGATAACTTGTTTATCATCCTTTATTTTGCATTTTAGATTTGTAATTATTGAACTGAATTTTCAAATTCTCCCAAAGTTGCGCGGGAAATTCGACATACATGCCATTCTCGCCTTTTCAGTAATTTTCAGCTTAAAAACACGTTTTTTTTATCATTTTATTGGCAAAGGTTTTGTAACTGGGTGAATAATTTGACCGAAATTCTCTAAATAATGTCGATTTTGAATTTTGCCGCAACCTTTGGTTGTTACAACATTCTATTGTTGCTTGGAGCTTTTATGACGTCATAATGTGAAAACGTCAAAGCTCTGCAGGATATATCAACGACCTAGTTTCTACAATTTTTCTGACATCTAGTTTATCTATTTGTGTAATCATGATTCTGTTCTGAATACCTAATCGGAAAGAGCAAATGCAATAGATGTTTATTGTTACAAATTTGATTTCGTTTGAAACCTTGAAAAAAAGTTATTGCCTTTGAAACTTTGGGAGAATCCCTTGATATATCCAGGTCAACCTCTGATATATCCGGGTCAACCAGATACGGCTTTTGCTGAAAGGCTCTGCAGGCTGATATAAACATGGGTAAGGTTGATAAATATAGAAACAATTTGTAAAGTTTCAAAAATGTAGGATGAAAACTGTAGGAGGAGTTGATTTCACAAAATCAGTATCCCTTTTTCCGCGCCTGTCCATCCCCCCTGCCCGACATTAACCATACTATAACCTGGATTTGCACTCCCTGCAACCCGGCCAAAAATTATGTATTATCAAGGACTTTCAAGGCATATTTTCTAAATTCTTATAGACCCACAATTTTCATAATAAAGCCATTTTGCATACTATGTTTAGATAAGATTCCCTTTTTTTTGGCAATAATATTAGCAATGTGTTGCGCTTACGAGAAGTGTGGACAGATGGACGGACAAACGGACAAACAAACAGACAGACAGACAGGGTGATTAATATATCCCCCCAAACTTTGTTTGTGGGGGGTATAAAAAGGGAGGTGCACATCTACAATATATATAGAAACAGTTTGTGAAGTTTCAACTAGAGGCTCTAAAGAGCCTGTATAGCTCCATGACTGGCATAAACTGCAGCCCAAAGTAACCCAATGTTAAAGTGTCTCATTTTCTAGAAGTTTCAAAGGAGAAAATCTTTGAACGTGTTTTCCACATAGGGTGCAATGTTAAACAATGGTCCCCACTGGCGGCCATCTTGGAATACATGCAGACTTACCAGACACATTCATCGAAAGGTACCGACTATGGACAGTTGTCACCAAGTATGGTTCCAACTGGGCAAGTAGATTCAGCAGTTTCAACGGTAATTTAAAGCCCACTACCCATTACAACCCATATCAAACCATCATTCAAAAAAAAATTGGGGCAGGGGTTCACCTTATAATTCAGATAATGCATATTGCTGAAATCAAAACATTCCAAGTCCCCCCTTTCCATAAAAAGATTTTGGCAGGGGTTCCCCATTATAATCTAGTTTAAATATATTTCTTATATTGTGAAGAGAACTATGAAGCACAATACGACAATCAAGCTTACATTGTAAGTTATACAGTTGAACCTCAGTCTCTTAAACTTTGGTAGCTGGAACACCACCGATATCTCGAACTGTATTAAGTCTGATCATGTTTTACTACATTTCTTTGTTTGGCTTTTTTGACAAAATGACAATTTTTAACATCAGTTTTGAAGTCACAACATCAATATCTATTTGGAAACCAAATTTCATTGAAATTGGACAATGTTGAATTTTCCCGCCTTTTTGGCGGCCATTTTGAAAATGGCGTTCAACGAACAATTTTCAACATCAGTTTTTGAAGTCACAACATCAATATCTATTTGAAAACCAAATTTCATTGAAATCGGACAATGTTGAATTTTCCCACCTTTTTTGGCGGCCATTTTGAAAATGGCATTCAACGAACAATTTTTAACATCGGTTTTGAAATTGCGACATCAATACCTATTTGGAAACCAAATTTCATTGAAATCGGACAACGTTGATTTTTCCCACCTTTCTTGGCGGCCATTTTGAAAATGGCGGTCAACAAACAATTTTCAACACTGGTTTTGAAGTCGCAACATCAATATCTATTTGGAAACCAAATCTTATTGAAATTGAACAATGTCGAATTTTCCCGCCTTTTTTTGGCGACCATTTTGAAAATGGCGGTCAACGATCGATTTTCAACACCTCGTTTGAAGTCACCACAGCATGGCAAACATTTTATCAATTTACACTTAACCTTCATCTTCTATAGTTTTGGAAATAAAAGACGAAAAATATGAAAATTTTGAAAATTCTGTGAAAAAAGGGCAATAACTCCTATAAGGGTTTTGTGATTTTCTCCAAAATTTCAGGGTGGGTATATCTTGATATGCTGAACATTTTTGCAATTT
>MJUU01045072.1:68633-81884 GCA_002080025.1 Modiolus philippinarum
CCGCACGCCCAACATTCACCATACTATAACCCGGATTAGCACTCTGTGCAACCCGGCAAAAAAAAAATTATGCATTATCAAGGACTTTCAAGGCATATTTTCTTAATTTTTATAGACCCACAATTTTCATAATAAAGCCATCTTGCATACTATTTTTGGATAAGATTCCCTTTTTTGGCAATAATATAAGCAAGTTGCATGTGTTCATGATTTAATATTTTGGTCCATATTAATCATTCTGTGCATTTATATTTGCTTGAGAAAATTGAAAAGCAAAAACATTTCCTTTTCAATAGAATTGTAATTTTTAAGGAGTTTTAAGTACCTTTTCAAAATTCCAAGTACATTCAAGTGCTTGATTTTTAAAACTTTCATTCCCAAGTATATTTAAGTTTTTCAAGCACCTGTTCAAACCCTGGTCTATCAGTAAACTATGAGAAACACTATGATCACATCCTTTGCATTTTTCCTTGTTTTCTGAAGAGATGTCTCTCACTACACATTTTTTTAAATCTGTTTATAGAAAGAAAAGGGCACTGAATCACTGATAGCAATACCCCAACATAAATTACAAATAAGCTGTGAAAATAAACATACATATGTACCAAATATAGTTACAAGACCAACTAAATAAGGACTACCAGCATCACCTAAAGCATGAGACACTAAAATTTGTACTTACAAGACCAACTAAATATGGACTACCAGCATCACCTAAAGCATGAGACACTAAAATTTGTACTTACCAGACCAACTAAATAAGGACTACCAGCATCACCTAAAGCATGAGACACTAAAATGTGAACTTACAAGATCAACTAAATAAGGACTACCAGCATCACCTAAAGCATGAGACACTAAAATTTGTACTTACAAAACCAACTAAATATGGACTACCAGCATCACCTAAAGCAAGAGACACTAAAATTTGTACTTACAAGACCAACTAAATATGGACTACCAGCATCACCTAAAGCATGAGATGCTAAAATCTGTACAGCTTCTGCAGCTGATCTTCTGGTAGGTATAACACAATACTGAAAAAAAAAATAAACTCAATTTTTTGCAGTTGACTCCCACTGAGTCTCTTGTTTTCTAATGACATTTAACATAAATATTAATCAGCTTGTTAATATTTGACAAAAACATCATATGGGATTATACCATGTACAAACTAATGCTAAAATGCAATATTGTAGCCTTTGTGTCTCATAAACACTGATTGCATATCCCTGAATAGTATTGTTCATAGTCCTGTTTATTTCCACTGGTAATCTTGAGTCTTTACACAGATTTTCTGTTATTTCAGCTTTATGCTATTTCCTGAAATCTGTTTGGAAATATTCCTCACAAATATCTACTAATTATAATTTTAACAGGATCAAAAATCACTGTTTACCACACAAAATGACATATATATAGAATCAACAACTGCATCCAGTGAGAAACGACATTTCTACACTAGAGATAGTTAAATTTTTTAATTTTTAAGCGCGAGGCTTGCTGAACGTTTAAAATATTTGAAAATTTAACTATCGAGAGTAGAGAAATATCATTTCTCACGACATACGGTTGTGGATTTTATTTCTCTTATGATTTCAAGCAGATTTTGGACAATAAAATGGCCCTCCTTTTCTGACGATCTGAAATAAATCTGGTCTTTGAGCATGACATCACCAGGCATTGTTGCCTTTTTTCATGTTGTCACAATGAATGGCAAACAAATTTGATGTCATAATTGAATTTTAGCCAATGACTTGCCGAGAACAACATTCTCTCTACTGGAGAAAAGATCTCTCTCACTGTTCAGGAAATGTGGAAACGGGATAGAAATTAAAGAAATAGAAAATATAATCAACAAATCTGTTTTGGTGGTAGAAAAATCTGTTCTCAACATACTGGAATTCCACATAGCTCATGCTATATAGTTTTAAATGTTTCTTCAGCTATGTTAAACTTGTTCATGTGAGACTTTTGAGTAACAAGTGTGGACCCAAATTGATGTCTTGCCCGTCCCTTCTTGGTTGCAAAACTGATGTGAAAACTCAAACTGACTAATTCAGAAAACTTAACATGTTGGCTGACAAAAGCAATATAGCAAACTAATCAGAGAAACTTAACGTGGTCACTAAGACCGTGAAATTGAGGTCAAGGACAAAAGTCGTATGCCAGACTGACATGTACTACTCAAGACCAACCTATATACCAAATATCATTGACCTACCACTTACAGTTATTGAGAAATGGATCTAATCAGAGAAACTTAACGTGGTCACTGGACTGTGCAATAGAGGTCAAGGTAGCACTTGATTAGTACTACCACTGGACCAAATATGACTTTCGTCACGGGTGAGACAAAAATTTTAAATCTAACATTTGGGATTTTTATTATTCTGACAATCTGTTTACATAAAGTCATAATCTTTTCATTTTGTTATGCCAAGTTTGTTTGTGAATACCTTTTGATAGCTGATATATATTTCAACAGGGGTGGTTACAGGAAGTCCCACAGAAAAAACTGAAACAACCAGAAATCAGAAAAAGACATAATGTATGAAAACAAGTTTGGAAACAACCTGATCTGCATAAATCCACGATTCCCCGAAAATATCACATCCCTGTTCAGACAACAGATGTCAGTGTTTGCAACTGACCTAATGAAATTCTTATCAATAACATATCTGCTACTATTGATTAATTAAAATATAATTCCTAACACATCAATGTACACAGTTATTAACTGGCTATGAAGCTGGAGGCTAATTTTTGTTATTTTTGTTAATAGGATTAATCCAGGAAAATAATTACTAGCAGAAATATCCTTAGATCATAAAGGTATTCTTTAATGGCCGTAAAACATGAAATAAAGAATTGCCAACAGGTTTTGATCTGCATTTCACGAACTTTAACCCTCATGAAAATTAGCAACTTTACAGTACCGAATTCCATTATCAAAAGGGTCATTGAGACATCACTGGTCGATAGTTTCAAAGACTATGGACTAGTGAAAAAATATTTTGACCGAAGACATCACAATAACTCTTTTAATCTACGAAATGTAACTCGGAAAATAGCAACTAAGATGTAATAACAGCTTCCGCTGACCAATGAAACCATACCAGTACATCCTAGTGACATTTCTGCTATTTTTAACCAATAATCAAAGTCCCAAAGGGACTGGTGGATTAGTGTCTATGATGGCAATGATCAGTATATAATCTATTGATATTTTAAGTACACTGTCCGTGTATGATATGAATAATTGCCTGTCTATGTCGTGCATAATTACTCATTTTTTACTATGGGTCTAATTATAATGATATCAAAACCAAGAAAGGTACAAAAACCATGTTTTTCTCATCAAGAACATGCCTTTCTGACAGTCAGCAAGTATTTACTGGTGGCCATCTTCATTTGATCACACCAGCCAATCAATGGCAATCAAACCATTAGAGACAAATATTCAAAGAATTTTGATTTTATACCAGAAACCTATTACATATTATGGGTTCCTTGCTGTACACTCTACATAGACTAAACAATGATAGCACCATCTTGATCAAGTACAGTTTGAAATTTAATTCTAAAGAAGAGACCTGAATGAAAGGTTTGTGAATGCTGACAAGACGCAAAAGCTGACAAGACCTGAGAAGCAATACCCTGCATTTTATGGAGATATAATTCGTCCAAGAAACACACAAAGACATGAAAATAATGATCTGTGCCAAGTTCTTTGTGCAACAATGCATCTTAATTCACGCTATGATATACATTCTCATGTAATTGAAAAATGACTGTTATGCATTGTAAATACTCAAATGACATCATCTCAAAATTTGTGTGACCAAACTCTGATCAACGGCAATTAACACGCAACACCCCGGACTGAACATTGTTGGACGAACGGCAATAAACAGATCAACACCCCTGCCTGATCCTATTTCGAATTTAGTCAATTCCAACCCCGATCATTGCAAAATATCGTCTGTTTTGGAATATGTACAATGACAACTTCCAGGTAATACTTTGTATTTACCGATGTACAACTTCTTCAGTATTTTGTTTTGAGTCCGCCATTACATGTATACCGAACGCAGACCTCGGAGAAGACACTGCAAAATGACAATCGCAACAAGTATAATGGAACAGCCAACGTGGAACAGCCGTACTTTTCCATTCATTGATAACTAGCAATGTAAACATTTCCGTAGATTGTAAATAATGGACTGTTGTTCTCGACAGCCAATGAATTTGATTTTTTATTTCCAATGCGTTGTTCTTTTATGATTTATTTCAAAACAGCCACATCGTTTCATTGACGCTTCCTGGGAAGTACGTTCACGCCATTCATACAAATGTAAATAAAGGCATCGGTCTTCCATATTCATACATCTACACACAAAATTTTATGAATGGGAAATTCATTCTGTGATTAATTAACGAATTCGGGCACCATTTAAGTGTTGAAAAGTTCGGGCAATCAAATTAATGTTCAATGAAAATAGACTATTGAGTGTCAGAGTTTTTTATGAGATCAGAAAGATGTGTACAAGGTTTCCTGAAGAGGATTCTTTTAGCATGGGTATGATCACTAATATTTGATTGCGTGAGGTTGGTCACCTGGGTCGTAACATAGGATAGAATTCTATCCTTTGGATAGACACTAATCCAAAAACATACTTACAAGTAACATATCTGCTACTATTGACCAATTTAAACATAAACAGACTTCACCCACAAAAATTAGTATCTGTAAAACAGAAGAAAAAAGCTTATCAAAAAAATATGATATGTCATTTCGAAAAATTAAGTTACTGTATAGCGGGTAATTTTCGCAGTTGCCAAATTTCGTGATTCGTTTCCCAAAGTGGGGTATTAGATTTTAGCGGTAATCAATTTTCGTGAATGGAAAATTGTGTTCAAGATAGACATGTTTAAAGACATACTGACTTTTATTTCGCGCTTCAATAAACCTCGCGATTATAGCGAAAATTAGGACCTCGCGAAAATTTCCCGCTATACGGTAATTGTTATCTGCAAAAAAAATCATTTTTCTTGAATATCTAACCTGTGATCAACAGAGCTTTATCAGACAGAAGAAAATTTTATCAAACTTATTATTATCAACTGGAAAGTCATACTGATCATCTGCTTGTGAATTTTCTAAATTAATCTCTAAATTGAGGTTTTCTGACGATTTTTAGAAACAATTTTCAAGTAATGTAACTTACCCAAGTAGCTGTTGTATTATATCTGGATACGACTAGAGCAAAAAATAAGAATGGTGTACACGTCAATAATCCGAACGCACAAATTAATGGATCAGCCCTGGGGTTAATTCTCTTGTATCGACGTGAAGATTCTGCACCAATGAAAACACCTATGAAACCAGCAGCGATTGTAATTCCTCCAAACGTCAAACTGACCCTGTAATTGATCAAATATATTAATTTAACTTCAGAAAATGATGGAATTCAATTCTAAAACAATGCTTTAGCTGAATCAGCATAAACGTTTCATTTCAAACACTATTGTGGTATTTCAATTAATATCTTTTTACTTTTAACATGCTTTTATTGATAGGCTTATTAAAATTAGAGTATATTCCAATATTTCACAATCTCTGGCATATAAAACAGTTATAATAACATAATGAATGTTTTAACCCCTAAGAGATTGCGATCCAACATTGATGAACAAAAAACCTGATGATTTCTATGAAATTATTGCATATAAATGGGACTCCATGTGTCAGTTTCTGTTCCAAGCCCAAAATGGTTGAATAATTTCATTATCTACCTTGTATTCTAAAACAAAATCTGGGTATGAAAACTGAATCCTTAAAACATTTGTTAGTTCTGATATTTAAGGGAGCATTATGTCTGTGTTACATAATACCATGCTTTTACAAGCTAATGAATAAAAAATAAACTTAATATGAGGAATACTTCTCATTTAATCAAAGATTTCAGAAAAAAAAACAAGAGGCTCTCAAGAGCCTGTATCGCTCACCTGGGTCCTGCAGCACTATAATTCCCAATTGATGGTCCATCTTTGGTGGTGTATGTACATAAAAATCAGAAACTTTTTATAAAATTTAATTAAAATTGTTCAAGCAGTTTCAGAGAAGATTTTTTAATGCAGTTTCCAAACTTAAGGTGCCTATGTTAATCTACGTTCCCTGCTGACATAAAACTTTGAAGAGGGTCACATAAGGACTATCATATCAAAATTCTACTGAAATTGTTCAAGCAGTTTCAGAGGAGAAGATCTTTTTATGCATTTCCCACTGGGTCCAATGTTAAACTAAGTTTTGCTACTGGTGGCCATGTCGGAAGACAGATCAGCACCAAAGTAACAAAATCTCACAAGTTTCATTTATGCAATGTTTAATTGAATCCATTCAATGCTTTTCCATGATATCTTTGTATGCATTTCCCTGAGGCTCCAATTCATTGCTGGCAGCCATGTTGGATGACGTATCAGAACTGAAGTAACAACACTTGGTCAGCTTCTCATAAGCAAAGTTTTGATTAAATCTATTAAGCAGTTCTCTAGAAGAAGAACATTTGTTAAATTAAGTTCACAGCTGGTGACACTTGGTCAGCACCTGACAGGCATCATTCATGTCATGTTAAATCCATTCAGCAGTTCTCCAGAAGATCTTTGTGTGCATTTCCCATAGGGTCCAATGCTGTCGGTCATGTAAGATGACAGATTGGCACCAAAGTAATAACACTTGGTCAGCACCTCATAAACATCATTCATGCCAAGTTTGGCTCAAATCCATTCAGTGGTTCTAAAGTAGAAGTTCTTTGTATGCATTTTCCCATAGGGTCCAATGTTAAAATTAAGATCCCCACTGGCGGCCATGGATGATGGATCGGCACCAAAGTAGCAACACTTGCTCAGCACCTCATAAGCATCATTCATGCCCAGTTTGGTTCAAATCCATTCAGTGGTTCTCAAGAAGAAGTTCTTTGTATGAATTTTCCCATTAGGTCAAATGGTAAACTAAGTTCCCTGCTGGCGGCCATCTTGGAAACGGTCGCAAAACTTGAATGTGTTCAATAAAGTATAGTCCTTAAAATGCTGAATATTTTTGCAATTTAAACTTGACCTCTTTTTCAGATTGTTTTTGAAATATAGGACAAAAAGTAAAAAAATCATGAAAAATTTGACCAATAAAGGACCACAACTCATATATAGGTACTTGGATTTTCTTCAAAATATCCATGTGGGTAGATCTTAACATGCTGAACATTTTTGCAATTTAAACTTAACCTCTATCTGTTATAGTTTTTTAATAAAAAATAGAAAACATCAAAATTTTGAAAATTTTACGGGAAAAGGGCAATAACTCTTAGACAAGTCATCAGATTTTCTTCAAAATTTCAGCATTTGTAGGTCTTCTCATGCTGATCATTTTTACTGTCAGATTTTTGATATCTGTAACTATTTTTGAGTTATTTGCCAAAAACTGTAATTTACCCCTATGTTCTATTTTTAGTAACGGCAGCGATGTTGTTTGACCTAAGACATACAAAATAACAAATTTAAAACTAGATACCCTAGTGATGATTCATTTAAAGTTTGGTTGCATTTGACCCAGTGGTTTCAGAGGAGAAGATTTTTGAAAGTGAGCTAACGACGGACGGACGACAGACACCAAGTGATGGCAAAGCCAGGTGAGCTAAAAAACAGAATCCTTGAGAGATTGACAAGTGACACAAACTGAGATCAGATATTTTTTTTTAGTATCTTACATATCAAATTGGGAGTATTGCATGTATTCTGGGAGTTTTTGTTTGTTTATAATTAGATGAAGTGAATGGGTATTGTTGTCTGCTCAGCTGTTATCAAGATTTACTTGTTGAACAGTCTACTCCTCATTTAAAAATATTTCATAAGACTCTACTGACAGCTCGTTGTCACTCTGTTTACAAGTCTGACCCCCAGACATCTATTGCCAGAGCTAGAATATATTGAAGTGAATCATGTCTCTTCTGCTTTGTTTTGTAAACAAATGCCTAGGAATATGTAATGCAGTCATAGTCAATTTCAGGAATTTCAACCGTGAAATATATACCAGTGCCTTGAAAATTATAGTCGAAAGAGAATACATGTATTATCCATCCAAATTCTTGTACTTTTAAAACAATTGAAAAAAAGAGTCTAACTATCTGTACAATATCCAAGTTCTACTATTTAGAATAACCAGTTGTTGTTTGTCCGCCCTACATCACAAACATGTTCACCCCCATATGGCCAAGAATGTACTTCAAAATCATAGCTGCATGACATTCTAGGCTTTATGACGTGACGTTTTCTATACTGTGACATGTTGAAAAGTGGTCAAGTACATCCTCATACTAGAGCTCGCATATGGTCTATTGTACTACATTAATTGACCTCTGTATTTTTTCATTCCCTCTCAATGTAAGTCCCAGTACACTTATTACTCTCTGTACTTACACACTCCCTTTCATTGTATGCCCCTGTACACTTATGGAACGTTGCATAAACAATGGTGCCCACAGTGCCAATGCTCCTGTTACAAATGCCACACAGGTGAATCCAAGTGTTGATAATATAAAACTTTTACTGAAAGTAAATAGGACATGTCAATATTCACTACTGTATATCACTACTGTAAAGTAATTGAATGTAACTAAGATATATTGGTTGTCTCTCCTTATCTTGTTTTAGATTTACACAAAAATAGTAATGTTGAATTATTAAATGATGCATCATGAACATGGAGCATTTTCAATTTTAAGGGCATAACTCAGAAACCAGGACACTTGAAATACTGTGGAAGTACTTTTATTCGTGGACATCAATTTTCGTGGTTTTCATAAATATCACCATTTCGTGAGTACTTATATTTGTGGTTTCCAATTCTGTGCATTGACTATCTAAGGAAAAATGCATTTCGATGGGAACTTAATTTCGTGGTTTAAGTAAACCCCGAAATCCATGAAAATTGGAACACCACAAACAATAGTACTTTCACAGTATCTTGGAATGAATTTACAGATAAGCACTTACATTATGTAATTTTGTTCACAAGTTAAAGGGAGGAACCCAAAAATTTACAAAAATTCAGTTTTAAATGGCATAATCTCAGAGTTAATTGTCCTTTTCACCCCTAAATTGATCTTGTTCCAAGTTTTGTAGAAAACATCCCACTAACAAGTTTGAAGACAGCATGTAATTTCATTCACAAGTTATCAGTTAGAAACCTAAAAATTCACAAAATTTCAAAGTTTCAATCGAGGGGTATAACTCCAGAAAACTTAAACTATGAACCAAAAATCATATTTGGTCTGAATTTTTTGTTAAACAACTTACATGCCAAGTTTGAAATTATTATGTTATTTCCTTCACTAGTTATCAAAAATAAACCTCAAAATTCACAAAAATTCAAAGTTTTAAGCAGCATAATGCTAGAACCCTTTAGACCCATGAACCCAAAATTTAAATTTGGCCAGTGTTTCGCTAAACATGTTACATACCAAGTCTAAGGAAAATAAGTAACCTTTAGTCGATAGACGGACAGATAGACTGACAGATAGATTGACAGATAGACACACAATTGAGTGTATCAAATAATACCTCACTGGTATAATTACCAAAGCCCTTACTTTATACACTGACAAAATGGATGCTATATACAATTTTGAAAAATTTTTGTCTCAAAATGAAAGGCATTAGAAGAAATACCGGTACTTACTTTTTCATAAGATATTTGAGATCACTTAAAAATGTAGTATTATGAAGATTTCTTCCTCCCTCTGACTCGCCTCTCCTTGGCTCTTTTAATATAAATACAATCAATATCACACAAACAACACCCAATACTGGAGTAAACTGTAAGTAGAAATAGTCACATGAAATAATAAATACAACTAACATCACATTGCAGTACTGGAGTAAACTGAAAGTAGAAATAGTCACATGATATAATACATGTATATACAAATCACATCACATCGCAACTAAAGTGGAAATAGTCAAATGAAAGTAGAAATGGTCACATGATATAATAAATAAAATCAATTGTGATATTGTAACAAAAACAACACCCATAAATGCAGTAAACTGAAATAGAAATTGTCATAATAAATACAAATGCCTCTCAATACTGTATTTAACTTAAAGTAGAAATTGTCACATGAAAATAATAAATACAATCAATATATAGAAATTGCCACATTATTTTAATAAATACAATCAATATCATAAAAACAACACCTAAGACTGGGAATAAACTGATCCCGATATTTCTCTATAATGCTAACTAGAAATTTCACCGAGTGACAATTATACCCCCGGCTCATTGAATACTGAATCAATATGGCAAGTGCAAAACAGGCATGGGCGCAATACAGGTATGAACACAGTACAACAAGTGAGGACACAATGATAAACTCCCCCTTTTGTCAAGAAAAGAAAAACACAAATTGAATTATCTCCCCTTCAAAATTTTGAGCAACAACCATAATACTTCTTGCACATTCAGGTAGTATACTTCAACTGTGTAATATTTCATCAAAATCCATGCATGCATTTGACAAGACATACAATGACAAGGTACCTCCATCCTTTTTTCCAGAAAATATTTAAAGTTGAACTACCCCCCTTCAAAATCTTGGAACGGCAACCACATTACTTCATGCACATCTTCAGATGGTATGTTATAACAGTCTAACATTTCACTAAAATCCAAGCAGCTGTTGAAGAGGATATGCAATGACAAGGTTCCTCACCCTTTTTTTCCAGAAAACATTCAGATGAATTGTCTCCCCTTAATAATTTCAAGCATCAACTTTACAACTTCATGCACATACTCAGGTGGTATTTTATACTATGTATATTTCGTCAAAATCCAAACAGCCATTTAAGAGAACATGCCCTGACAAGGTTACCCCTCTATTTTTCCAGAAAATATCCAAAGACAAATTATCTCACCTTAAAAATTTCTGGATTCAACCATATTACTTCATGCACATCTTTAAGTGGTATACTACAACTGTGTAACATTTCATAAAAATCCAAGAAGATGTTTAAGTTGACATGCGCTGGCAAAGTACTTCACACTTTTTTCAAAGTTGAATTATCTCCCCTTAAAATTTTGTACAGCACCTATATTACTTCATGCACATCTGCAGATGGTACACTAAAACTTTGTAAAATTTCATCAAAATCCAAGCAGCCTTTTCAAAGGACATGTGCTGACAAGATTCCTCCCCTTTTTCAATAAAATATTCTAAGTTGAATCATCTCCCCTTAAAAATTTCAAGCAACAACATTATAACTTCATGCACATCTTTAGGTGGTAAACTACAACTGCATAACATTCTATCAAATTAAAAAATGCCATTTTAGAGAACATGCACTGACAATGTTACTCCCCTTTTTTCCAAAAAATATTCAAAGACAAATTATCTCCTCTTCAAAATTTCAGGCAGCAACCATATTACTTCATGCACATCTTCAGGTGGTGTACTACAACTGTGTACAATTCAATAAAAATCAAGGCTTCTGTTTAGGAGTACATGCTCTGACAAGGTAAATGGATGGACAGACAGATGGAAAGGATGATTCCTATATCACCCCCAAACTTTGTTTAATGTCAAAACTTGACTAAGTCAGTATACATGAAGTGGTACCCTGTCAGTCATGAAAAAAAACATGTCAAAATATTGTATGATCATACATAGCTTGTACCATTTATAAACTTGAACTTTTGTCATAAGCTTTTTATATTTATGTCATATAAGGATGTGTTTTCTGAACTTCCTCCAAAGCAATTGTAAAAATAGAGTGCATAAGGTGTGCATGGAATCAGCACTATAAATTTGTAAATTGAATCCCCTTGTTATTAAACAGGTGGTGTGAAATTCAATTACAAATTCCAGCCCATGTTTAAATGACAACAACACTATACCTGCCATAGATTATTTCTTTAATAGTCACAAAAAAATTCACTGTATAATAATTACATTTCATTCATATTCATTAAAATTCTGCCAATTAGGATTGGTGAACATCGGTCATGTGTCATATCAATGTAAAGATGCAATTCCCATGAAACACTTTTGACCACATGACCACGTGGCTGATGAATTTGTAAAAATAGAATCCCAATGTTCCTCATGTATTTTCCTTTAAATAAATTTGTTTTTATATTTCAGTTCTAAAATGTAATTATAAGAATTGAATACATTATTTTGAAGTTTCATAGGGATTATGAAAGTGATGACCGGGTGCAAACTTTCAACATGCCGTGCTTCATTGAAAAAATGCTTCGGGAAGCACTTTCCAATCCCAATGAAACTTCAAAATAATGCATTCATTTCTTAATTGCAATATATAAACTTTGGCTGATTTTTATGGTCTGCTCTCAATTTGTAAAATCTACTCTTAATATTATTCAAATATGTTTTTGTTTGTAGCTTTTTAAATTGTTCCTTCAAATATTTAACTCTATCATTTCCTTTTTTTCAATGTGCTAAGTCTTACCCTTAGTGCCCACTGCCAATGGCCAAATGCTTCTGCTATATTGGATCCCACAATGTATCCCATACCACTGAAATATAAAATATAAAATATAAAGTGAGGTGGAAAGGATAATTTATTTCTGGAGATAATAAAGAGATTTGAGGCCATATCATTTAAATAGTAGATTCTCATCTTGGTATGACAAGAAAAATAATTGGTTGGGCAGAAAGCTTTTTTATTTTATTTTTTATCCTTCCCACCTTCAAATCAAACTAGATGTTGTCGGAAACGACAGCTATCCCCGCACTCCCTGTTTGACACAGAAAACAGTTGTTATACACCCTTGGCATCATTTTTTTCATTATCTTTGAAATCTACCTATTGATAGTCATTATTGTTACTAAAAGAATTCTAGGATATATAGCTGCTAAGTAGAATTTCAAAAAATAAGTGGTCTTTGAGACTTTCAGGAATTTAACCAAAATCGGAATAAATATTTTTGAAATCCAGTTGATGAAAATGTTTTTCCTAAACTAAATAAACAATTTAAGTATGGTTGCTAGGTAGAATTCCAAAAAATAAGTGGCCTTTGAGACTTTCAGGAAATTTACCAAAATTGGAATCAAATATTTTTGAAATCCAATTCATGAAAATGTTCGTCCTAACTTACACAAACATTTTAAGTATGGTTGCTAGGTAGAATTCCAAAAAATAAGTGGTCTTTGAGACTTTCAGGAAATTTAC
>MJUU01045072.1:107423-143928 GCA_002080025.1 Modiolus philippinarum
AGGGCAATCATTTTCACCAATTGAATTTCAAAAATATTTGATTCCAATTTTGGTAAATTTCCTGAAAGTGTCAAAGACCACATATTTTTTGGAATTCTACATTGAAACCATACTTACAAAATTTGTTAGAATTAGAAGAAACATTCCACAAACTTGATTTCCAAAATATATGATTCCAAGTTTGGTAAAATTCCTGAAAGTCTCAAAGACTACTTATTTTTTGGAATTCTGCCTAACAACCATATATTCTTTAATTCCTTATGGTAAAAATAGTGACTGTCAATAGTTTAATTTAAAAAATGTTAAGAAAAATTATTCCCAGGGTCTATAGCTGTTTTCTTTGTCAAACAGGGGGTGCGGGGATCACTGTCGTTTCCGACAGTCCTTACTCTAGTTTGATTTGGATTTGAAAAGTAAAATTTTTATTGAAGATTCAAATAAATAATTTGATATGAAGACAAATAATTTATTCGAGATTTTGACGAAAATTAATTTTCCAGGCAAAATCGCACAAGCCCCTGAAAATCAAAAACATGTAATAGATGTATTGACAAAAATGACATTTAAAGTGAAAAAATTAAATTAAAGTTACCATAATGGACTGTATATTTTAATTAGGTTGGACAAATGCATTTTCATTATGTCACAGTGAATCTTGCTACTTCTTCATAAGTTAACAGCCGAAAATTGAAAATTGTTTTGAGGTAGTTTTCAACACCTATTATCTCCTTTTCATACAGTTGTTTTATTCTAAAATGTATGAATAAGGTAATAAAACAGTTATTTAATGGGGATGCAGGCAACAGACCATAACATATGTCCCTTGGTACTGGGAACCAGGTATCGTGTCCGTTCGCCCTAATTACATGTTCGCCCTGGGTTCCTTCGCCCTGGGTCCGTTCGCCCCTAGAGTTCGTTCGCCCTATTTTTTTCATAAAGCTTATTCCTAGTACTATAACTTAGGTATAAATTTTAATTATATTTCAATTATGAAGTCAATCTCAAACTTTCAAATATATTAATTTTTCAGTCACAAGGGATTAAAAATTGATTAATGTCCCTAATTTGATTTTTTTTATTTGTAAATCATTAGTCTAAATTTCTCAATGTAATTAATGTTGATCAGGTACTTTAATTTCACCGATTGGCATTTAATTGTCTTTGATAGATTTATGATATTAATAATTAGCTCAGTTTGGATATGTAAAAACAATGCAAGAAGGAACTAGTAGACATAAAAGGAAGCTTATTTCCGACATGTTAAAAAAATTTTATTAAACTCTGTACATCATAGTTCTTATGCACCTTTACATATAATCACCCCTAGTGTTCTCGGCCAATGGTTTCGTACGGTTGAATAATGTTTAGACCGGTTGAGAAAAATGCCAACAAATTTTCCATTGTAAGTAACATGGGATAAAGTTTTTTTCTAGGTTCTGGATAATGTAAATGTAAAGTCTTCGTTTTTTTTACATTTTTTTATAGTTGATTTCTGCTGTTCATCCACCATATCGTCTGATTGTCTCACTTCCAACACTCTTCTTGTTTTTGATAAATAGTGCAAGTGAATTACTATTTCTGCTTTATTATACATGTTTATTCTCAACAATTTTGTTAAAACCTGATTAATACAAATATATCTATATAGGGCGAATAGGTATTAGGGCGAACGGACCCAGGGCGAACGGGTATTAGGGCGAACGCGAATCAGGGCGAACGGACCCGGATTCTGGGAACCACACAAGTGTTATATTGCCCTCGGCCGTTGGCCTCGGGCAATAGAGCACTTTGGTGGTTCCCAGTACCTTGGGACAAATATTATGGTCTGTTGCCTGCATACCCATTAAATAACTGTATAATATAATTGATTATCATATAGTCTTTTTGTAAAATATCTTCCCGATTTCTTCCTTTTTTCCTTAACGGGACTTCATCATAACTTCCTTGTTTAATAATAAATTAGCTCATGTTTAAGTTCTTTTTCAAAACTGGGACTAATGACTAAGTTATCTTTATCTTAGTGTCAATGCATTTAGAATAACCAGAGACATATAATTATATGTCTCTGGAATAACTAAAATAGACTTTGTGTTAAGGTGGTAATGGAATTTTGTTGTTGAGATATTGGCAAGAGAATGGTAAAAATTAAAATAATCTCCCAAATTTAATTTACGTCAGATAGATTTTTAAATTATATTGGTAGACTTTGTATTGAACCTTCTTAAAAGAAAACGGACGGTCATTGTAAAATATTTTATTACCTCCCTTGTTTTCTAAGCAAAAAAGTTCTTTGTTTAGTGCAGTCTGATAAAAGTCTAACTTATCATCTCATGAAATTTATCAGTAAACGACAATAAATAATAAATACGTCTGGTTTGTGGTTTAATTGTGTATTCTTCTTTTGACCAGAAAAGAACTGTTATACAGAAAAAACGTCTGAAAAGTGGACGATTGCATTGCTATTTCTGAACAAATCCAAATTAGGTCAATATTGTGAGACGCATGCGTAAATTATATCAACATAATAAACATGGCGAGTTTAGAACCGGAAGGCTAGTGCTTGAATGAATTTATTTGCAAAATCTTTCTGATGATGGCGACACAAAAACCAGGAGAATGGGTGCAGGCACTGATCAGTCGTTTTGACGCACAGGTAAGACTGTCATGTCCGAATGGGCAACGGTTGTTTTTGTTTTCGTCGTAGTAAAAATCCAGCTGTATGACTTGGCTCCGAAATTTATGAATGAATGTCACCGACACAATGCCCTGGAGCGTGTGACCGAATTTTGTGTTTGTTTACTCAGTCGTTACAGATTAAATGGGATAATGTCATTGTTAAAAATTAAACAATATTAACGTATAAAGACTCTAATGGCTTGAAATAACATTGTCGGTCTCTAGAAATTCGTTTTTGCAAGAAAAATAGGATAGGTTTTTGCGTAGGCGTTTTCATAATTTATTATCTGTCTGTCGACTTATCACCATAATAAATTCCATTTTAAACATTTATATTTATTTATGTTCTATATGCATTTGTTTTCATATGTTTTTTAATAAGAGAAATTATACATCAACTATATTGAACACTAAGTCACTATGCCCCTTTCTGAAATGTAAATGTATGTCGCACTAGACTAGTTTGACCCCCCCCCCCATTGTACTCTATTATTTCTAGTTTTGTTGATTAAATACATAACATCATTTTAGATGCTGCCATACAATCATATGTATATCAGATGTCAATGGTCAAAAGTCTTCCAACGGCAAAATAATTTCTGGTGTATTTTTTGTGTAAAAATACTTAGAATAGCCCATGCTTTCTGTTATTTGAAAATAATTTATAGTGATTTTGTTGTCAAGAATTGAAAATACAATTTTAAGGCTGCTCTCCCTCTTATAGTATGCTACACCTTTCAGGTAGATTAACACCTTCATTATAATACACTGCATTCAATTGTAATATTGTAAAGCATGAGCCAGATGCAAAAATGACTTGATATTTAAACTGGAACATTCTTTTCTCTGACTTTTCACTGTGAAGTCAAATTTTGTAGAATCTACAATGGGCTGATTCAGAAATTCAACTTCCGTCCTCATAAATGACCAATGGCAAACTCGGCGTATTTGTAAAATATGTTTGGTCCAATCAGGAACGCCATGAACAATAACAATTCCATAATACCTTTGCATTTCAGAATAGGTCCAATATAGCAATACATATGTTAGAATATACAATTACCACCCTAGATAGTGTGTGACCCATTTAATAGTCCCCGAAATATTAATTAAGGTCACCCGAAAACTTTTGTTATACTTTTTAGAACCATGTGCAGGTCCCCATGTGCTTCAGCTTGTTCACATATATCAGAACATAAAGTTATTTGGAGGTGGATTGGTTTTGAATTTGAAGTGCATTAATTGTATTATAAGAATTATTCATCTTCATACTAGTATGTAATAAAAAAACATTGTCTTATAAGTCACCAATATGAAATATTTTTTTGCTGATTAAAGAATCCAGTTTTTGTTCTTTCAGTCAAATATCAAGAAAAGAAAAGAAAATTTATAACCGAAAGAAGTTTGATAATAATTGTTTTCCTCAAAGTGCCATACAGTTCCAGAATCTAATGTTGCCATAATCAGTATTTTGTTATTTTCAGTTGCCCATAAAGACAGGTCTCCATACAACGCAGTCCATCCAGAATGTCGAACAAAATAAAGAATGCCTAATAAATGTTAGCAAATATAAATTTCGGGAAGTCATTAATGGCCTAACTAAAACCTTGCAGTCAGTTTCTAGTATGGTAAGTTTACTAAATCATGCTTTGACAAAACCCAAGCAGTATGGTAAGTTTACTAAATCATGCTTTGATACAACCCCAAACAGTAGGTCAGTAAGTAAGTTTACTAAATAATGTTTTGATACAACCCCACTACCCCAAACAGTAGGACCCTGAGGGAACACCTGGATATAGAAATAGGACCCAGTATTCCAGGCTGCGAGTACAACCCCTCCAAAACTGGATGTCTGTGGTTGTGTGGGATGAATAAATACATCTTTCGGATGGGATGTAAACTCAGGTCCACATGTTGGAAGAAATGCCATGCTTCCTGCATGTTAAAGAAACCTTGTAGCAAGCTCTTTTTTGAGTTGTCCGTAGGTGATTGGCTACAAGGCTAAATTCCCTGCCCCTTTCGATTTCACCCTACTTTTCCAGTGGCAGTCAGAATTTCCCGTCCCATGACCCTTTCCATACCCCAAAGTAATTATTTATTAACAAACTTGTTCTCGTCTTGATATAGCTGAAATATTGCTCAGTAGACGTTAAACAATATTCAATCAATCAATCAACCAAACAGTAGGTCAGTAGGTAAGTTTACTAACTAATGCTTTGGGGATGATAGGGGATATTGACAAGATACTCTGCTTTCATCGTTAAATTAGCTTTGAGATCTAGTGACCTGAAAATTTTAAATACATACTGGCCTCTCACTGATACTGCTGATGTCTACTGAAATATATGATGATTCTTGACCAAATCCTGTAGGAAGTTTTGAGTTTGATCTTTCTTCCGTAGTGCGACAGTGTTTTACCAGCAGACTAGGCTCCTTTAGCTAGCCAGCAGTTAAGCGACGAGCACCTTGACCCATCTTTCAAAATTACGTATCTTCATATTCTCTCTTTTCAAGATTGTGGTCATGGAGTTAGTAGTCTACCTGTATTGGGTTTTATACGTATGTTTACTAAACTATAGGGAAACAGGACAGTTAAAGGGGAGGTTTGGGTACCCATAAACCGGTTTAACCCGTCCTCTGGCTTTTGCTAGTGCCGGTACCAAGTCCGGCTGTCCTGAGTTCCTGTCATTGTTTATGTTTGTCTTTTGTCTAATTTGTGTTTTTCTTGTGTAGTCCCCTAGCAGATTGTGGCCCGTAATTATAATTTTCAGCCTTTGTAGGTGTTTCCTGTTGTCCCTTTTATTTCATTTGATACAACCCCAAATAGTAGGTAAGTTTACTAAATAATGCTTTGATACAACCCCAAACAGTGGGTAAGTTTACTAAATAATGCTTTGATACATCCCAAACAGTAGGTCAGTAGGAAAGTTTACTAAATAATGCTTTGATACAACCCCAAACAGTAGGTCAGCAGGTAAGTTTACTAAATAATGATTTGATACAATCCCTAACAGAAGGTCAATAGGTAAGTTTACTTAATCATGTTTTGATACAACCCCAAGCAGAAGGTCAGTAGGTAAGTTTACTAAATAATGCTTTGATACAACCCCACACAGTAGTTAAGTTTACTAAATAATGCTTTGATACATCCCAAACAGTAGGTAAGTTTACTAAATAATGCTTTGCTACAACCCCAAACAGTAAGTAAGTTTACTAAATAATGCTTTGATACAACTGTAAACAGTAGGTCAGTAGGTAAGTTTACTAAATAATGCTTCGATACAACCCCTAACAGAAGGTCATTTGGTAACTTTGATACAACCCAACCAGTAGGTCAGTAAGTAAGTTTACTAAATCATGCTTCGATACAACCCCAAACAGAAGGTCAGAAGGTAAGATTACTAAATAATGCTTTTATACACCCCAAACAGTAGGTCAGTAGGTAAGTTTACTTATAATGCTTTGATTACCCCAAACAGTAGGTCAGTTGGTAAGTTTACTTATAATGATTTGATACAATCCCAAACAGAAGGTCAGTAGGTAAGTTTACTAAATAATACTTTGATACACCCCAAACAGTAGGTCAGTAGGTAAGTAAGTTTTATTAATCATGCTTTGATACAACCCAAAACAGTATGGTTAGTTTACTTAATCATGCTTTGATACAACCCAAAACAGGCTTTGATAAAACCCAAAACAGTATGGTTAGTTTACTTAATCATGCTTTGATACAACCCAAAAACAGTATGGTTAGTTGACTTAATCATGCTTTGATACAACCCAAGACAGTATGGTAAGTATACTTAATCATGCTTTGATACAATCCCAAACAGTAGGTCAGTATTCTTTATCATGCTTTGATACAACCCAAAACAATATGGTAAGTTTTTTTATCATGCTTTGATACAACCCAAAACAGTATGGTGAGTTTACTTTATCATGCTTTGATACAGCCCCAAACTGTATGGTGTGTTTACCTAAATGCTACAGTATTTATATGGTTTTCCTATTTTAATGAATTCTGTACATAGAAGGCATGGAATGGTACTACAAATAACTGTCTTTAGTGAGATATTTTAAATTTATGAATTAAAAATAGGAGATCCCATTGCTCTTCTTGACGTTAAAAAAGGTTCCATTTTTTTTCATTCCCACCTCTGGCATAAACGTGACAGAGACTTATTGGTGAATAAATACTATACAATTCAAGATCAATACTGCATAGGTTATTTTATTATGATTCGTTTCTTTAGATTATCCTCCATTCTGATTTTCATCTTGGGGTAAAAAATAGATGGATCCCGAACCACTGTAATTGCGCAATCATAACATGTAGAACTGTCCATGCTGGCTCATCTTAATGGAATACATGTATTTTACTTGTATGTACATGCATGAGTTGATAGATCAAAATGTCAGTAAAACAAAACATTTCCAGACTTTGTTACAGAGTCATTGAAAGAAACTTTTATACAAAACTAGGATGTTTTTCATTTCATTTATATATTTTATTTTATATAGATAATATCAGTATTTTACTGTAGGTTATTGTAAAACTTTCTATTTATTTATATCAAAAAGTGTCCGCTGTTCCAGAAGGAAACATATATTAGAATAGTTTGTATTAGCTGTATAGGCACATATTTATATCAGTGTTAAATGCTATCAATTTTAAAAATAAATAAGTTATAATACAAAGTTTTGTTGATAAGATAAACAAATTATTACATGTATGACTTACTTTCTTTATTTGTTGACATTTGTATTAATTCCACAGTTGATATAGATTTTTCCTTCATTACGTTTGGAAGATGCCCATTTTTATCCATATTTTAACAATTTTTGATATTTTTTCACATTACACACGTGGTGTCAGATCACAATTTTGCCTTATCTGATGAGGCACCTATGGGAGTGTACATTTCTAGTATCTTTATCATATACTGATAAATTGTTATTTAAGTTGATTTGAATTAAAATCACCTGAAATGACCTACTTTTAATTTGTTAATATTTTTTATCAATTTAAATTGAAAGGCTATTTTGTTGTTTAGATTTTTATCGTTTCAATGTAAATGCTATTTAGCACACATTTTGACATAAATTTGATAGCAGTCCAATGTTTATCTGTTATATTTTCTCTCCAAGTTTTCAAACTTTCAAAAGTCATGAAAACTCCATGTTCTTCAGCTCATTTGTTTTTCCTTTAAATGTCTTTAATGGTTTGAAAATAAAAAAAATGGCTCTTTCAATGACAGTTCCAATAAAAATCTAGCTAGAAAAACATAGGCATCAAAACACCAAAAAAAAAAATACAAAAGAATATATACATGATATAGAAAATTATTCAAAGATAGGGAATGTATTGTACAAAATATTTATTGAAATAATCATTTATCGATGTTCCGGCCATCTGCCTTCATCAGTTCCTTCAAATCCACATAGTTCTACGTGGTAGTCTTTTCCATTGCCAATGTAGAGCTATGTTGATATGAAGGAACTGATGAAGGCAAGTGGCCAAAACGTCGATAAATGGTTATTCAACAACTATAGAAAATAATTATTAAATCCTTTTACTCATGAATGGTCATCAATAACTTCCTTTCTTGCTTGCTATAAACCTGGAAATATTAAAATTTTCTTTCTTTTCTCACAATTTCAGTTGAATCCTTCTTAAATTAACAATCTGAAGGGAGCAAAACTGTTGAAATATTTTTTTCCGTAACAGTATAAATGCCAAATTTTTACATTTAATTTAAGATATGAAAATGATGACCAAAAAACCTGTGACAAACTAAATATTGAAAATTTCCTCTACTGTTTTGACTAGATTTACAAGATGTGAGTTCATTTTATTCACATTGCTTGAACTTGAAATGAGATAGAGCACCTTATTACTACATGTATAATGTTTGAATGGAAAAACTCATAAATTTGATGAACTGAATTTTTGTAAATCACTGAGATAGCTGTACATCAATGAGCAAAGATAGAGCTTTGAATCTTGTTATTATGCCACCATTTATCCAGCCAAGTTGTGGCATTATAAGGGTGTTTGGCTATAGGAATAGGGGAGATTTATTTTGTAAGAAAGGGCAAACTGGGAAAACGGACTTAAAAAAATCCAGATGCTAAACTGCATGTAATTTGGAGTATAAAGCATTGCACATTTTCACTGTAATAAATAGCTTATTTTCAATATCATGAATATAACATGACTTAATTATTTCAGAGAATTGTTGGTCCAGAGGCAGAAAGGAATTACTATGAATCTCAGTTGATCATTTTAGACACATTGGAACAAGTGTTGAATTCTGTAAGTAAAAAATAGATGATTATCGATGTATATAATACCCTGGCAACTGCTTGACCAAAAAAAAAAACATGCTTACATGCCCATTAACATTACAGACAGTACTTTTTGTGCTTGACTTGAAGTTTTTATTGATAAATTCTAATAGGCATTTTCATGATTAAAGTCAGAATATGTTGTAGTAAATTTTGTGGCTTTCTATCTTTGCCAGATCTGCATTGTTTTGTATAGAAGAAAAACTTATGTCTGTTTTAGCAAATTAAATAACAAAGATGAAAAGCCAAATACTGTAATCTGGGAAATTGTTGTGCTGTCTTTATTATGTTTATTTTTATTTTGTATTTATTTTATTGTAAATTGACAGGATTTTAGTTCTCACAGTTTTGAATTCGAGATGCCAAATTGTTGACCATTGACTTCAATAATAGACAAGCATATTGGCGCCGTTTCATTTTCATACTTCCATTCCATGCGTGAAAATTGCAAAAATAAAACTGCTGCAAAAATTGCCCACTTTTCAGTAGTATATTAGTTATGCCTTCAATCTTTCATTGTCGTATTATTAATTTGTGAGTAGTAATAATGTAATATGCACTATAGGTAAAGTGGATGGTGCTAACAAAAAATATAAATCCTGAACAAAAAAGAGGTCAAGTTGATCTAATTTTTTTTTCTTGTATTTTATTTCAGCAACCTAAAGATACATCAAGACTTGATGAAGCTATATATGTCAAGCTGTTGTTACCAGAGATATGTAAGGTATGATAATAGTCCATTAGTTTGATGTTAAAAAATATATATTTTATACCTTAGATATTATAATGTTATAACATGAATATGTGGGAATATTCTTGCGAGTAGAATTCTAAATTGCTCAAGTTTTCAAGTGCAATAGGGACAATATTCCCAATATTCATGAAACAACTACTGTGAAAGTACTATTGTTCGTGGGGTTCCAATTTTCGTGGATTTCGTGGTTCGCTTCAACCACGAAATAAAGTTCCCAACGAAATACATTTTGTCCATAGAGTTTAAATGCATAGAATTCGAAACCACGAATTTAAGTGCCCACGAAATGGTAATTTTCATTAAATCCACGAAAATTGATGTCCACGAATAAAAGTACTTCCACAGTATTTGTCTAGCAAAGATGACATTTCTGATAAAAGAAAATGGAGATTTGTTGTCTATGACATTATGGAATTTTAAGAATCATGTTGAATTATTTATTATACCACATACATGTATGTATGAAATATGGGATAAACTGCACAATAGAATACTCCAACCAAAAAATATTCTGTCTTGAATTAATACTATTGACATTATTGATAATGAAATTGTTAGTTACTCTCATGGAACATACATCCGATATAGGGTCTGCAAGTCTCGTCATGTGACACAGAGATTTCATGATATGAGTGCAATTTGAAAATTGTGTCCCGCCAAAACATGAGTAAAGTATTGTGACATCTAAATTATTGTTTGAAACATCATATATATTTCCATACAAAATGCAACTTCCGGATGCAGTTTAGTTTCAAAATTGAACAAGACTACAGACTCTATTGTTTATTTTCAGTTTTTGAACCAGTCTACAGACACACCCAATACACTGGTGTTACAGCTGAAGAATTTATCATCTAAAGTACTTTTTGCTCTTAGTTTGAACAACTTTACAGCAGTTTTTAATAGGATCTCAGCCAAGTAAGTGTTGCATCTCTTTCAGTGTTAAAACTTTATTAAAGAATTTGAATAAAAATTCAGAGCAATTTTATTTTTAAAGTGTCTTTGGAGTAAAATTTTACAAGCAAGTTCTTAGAACAGGATGAACCGTCTCAATAAAAAAAATCAAAGATCAAATCTTCTCACATTACTAATATAGTGTATGATTATAGAAATAACAAAAAACTCACAAAGATAACAGAAAATGAGCTACTGTGTTTGCCCTCCTAAGGCCAAACAAAAAGGATAAGTAAACAAATGTTCATAAAAGACATTTATACATATAGCAACAATTATATCCACAAAAAGTGTTCATTCTTTTAATATTGCCATTTTCATTGGAAAACAGTAGATAGAAGACAGGGTCTCTGATGACCAATCAGATTTCCATATTATGTCACATGACTATATCATATTATTTCTGAATTATGCCTCATGACTATATGTTCCAGGTACCAGTGATAACCAATCATATTGCTGTACAATGTCACATGACTATATATTTTAAGTTGACATCTGTCTGGTGCCAGTGATGACCAATCATATTTCTGTATTATGTCACATTACTATATATTTCAGGTTGACATCTCTGTCTGGTGCCAGTGATGACCAATCACATTTCTGTATTATGTAACATGACTATATATTTCAGGTTGACATCTCTGTCCAGTGCCATTGATAACCAATCATATTGGTGTATTATGTCCCATGGCTATATATTTCAGGTTGACATCTCTGTCCGGTGCCAGTGATGACCAATCACATTTCTGTATTATGTCACATGACTAAATATTTCAGGTTGACATCTCTGTCCAGTGCCATTGATAACCAATCATATTGCAGTATTATGTCACATGACTATATATTTCAGGTTGACATCTCTGTCCGGTGCCAGTGATGACCAAGATTTGTCGGACTTGGAGTTAATACAACACATCAATGTGGATGTCAACAGACTAATCAAACTTTTCAATGGTAAATAATTGGTCTATAGAAACAAATTTTATGCACCCACGGTAAAAAAAAATATCCCTGTTTCAAAATTTTGTATCGATTTTTAGCTCACCTGGCCTAAAAGGCCATGTGAGCTATTGCCATCACTTTGCGTCCGTCGGCGTCCGTCATCCGTCATCCGTCCGTCCGTCCGTAGTAAACTTTTTCAAAAATCTTCTCCTCTGAAACTGCTAGGCCAATTTTAACCAAACTTGGCCTGAATCATCACCAGGGTATTTAGATTCAAAATTGTGTTAGATTAGTCCGAGGACCAAACAACATGGCTGCCGTTACTAAAAATAGCACATAGGGGTAAATTGCTGGTTTTGGCAAATAACTCAAAAACCATTACAGATATCAAAATCTGACATGTAGTAAAAGTGATCAGCATGACAAGATATACCTGCCCTGCATTGTTGAAGAAAATCTGAAAACCCGTCTTAGAGTTATTGCCCTTTTTCCGTGAAAATTTCAAAATTTTGATATTCTTTATTTCTTATCGCAAAAACTATAACAGATAGAGGTCAACTTTTTATTGCAAAAATGTTCAGCATATCAAGATCTACCCACCTTGAAATTTTGAAGAAAATCTGATAACACATATAGGAGTTTTTGCCCTTTATTGGTCAAATTTAGGAAATTTGATACTTTTTGTCATCAATTTAAAAAAGCTTCTCCTCAGAAACCACGGGCCAATTGTTACCAAACTTGACCTGAATCATCACCAGGGTAAACAGTTTCAAAATTATGTTCGATTAGTCCGAAAACAGAGCAACATGGCTGCTGTTACTAAAAATAGAACAAAGGGGGTAAATTGCATTTTTCGCAAATAACTCGAAAACCGTTACAGATATCAAAAATCTGATTGGGAGTGAAAATAATCAGCATGTTAAGATCTACCCGCCCTGCAAATTTAAAGAAAATCCAAAAACTAATGTTGGAGTTATTGCCCTTTTTCCATGAAATTTTCTAAATATTAATATATATTTTTCTATTTTAAAAAATGTAACAGATAGAGGTCAAGTGTAAATTGCAAAAAGGTTTAGCATATCAAGATCTACCCACCCTGAAATTTTGNAGAAAATCCAAAAATCTTTGTAGGAGTTGTTGCCCTTTTTTTAGCTTACCTGGCCTAAAAGGCCATGTGAGCTATTGCCATCACTTGGGTCCGTCGGCGTCCGTCCGTTGTAAACTTTTTCAAAAATCTTCTCCTCTGAAACCACTAGGCCAATTTTAACCAAACTTGGACTGAATCATTACAAGGGTATCTAGATTCATAATTGTGTTCGATTAGTCCGAGGACCAAGCAACATGGCTGCTGTTACTAAAAATAGCACATAGGGGTAAATTGCTGTTTTTGGCAAATAACTGGAAAGCCGTTACAGATATCACTCAGAAATCTGACGGGGTAAAAGTGATTAGCATGGCAAGATCTACCCACCCTGCAATTTTGAAGAAAATCTGATTTCCAGTTTTGGAGTTATTGCCCTTTTTCCGGAAATTTTTCAAAATTTTAATATTTTTTATTTTTTATCAAAGAAACTATAGCAGATAGAGGTAATTTAAATTGCAAAAATGTTCAGCATTTTATTTCCGAAACTATAGAAGATGAAGGTTAAGTGTAAATTGATGAAATGTTTGCCATGCTGTGCTGACTTCAAAGTGGTGTTGAAAATCGTTCTTTGACTGCCATTTTCAAAATGGCCGCCAAAAAAAAGGCGGGAAAATTAAACATTGTTCAATTTCAATAAAATTTGGTTTCCAAATAGATATTGATGTTGCGACTTCAAAACCAGTGTTGAAAATTGTTTTTTGACCGCCATTTTCAAAATGGCCGCCAAGAAAGGCAGGAAAAATCAACGTTGGCTGATTTCAATGAAATTTGGTTTCCAAATAGGTATTGATGTCACAACTTCAAAACCAATGTTAAAAATTGTTCGTTGAACGCCATTTTCAAAATGGCGATCAAAAAAGGCGGGAAAAGTCAACATTGTCCAATTTCAATGAAATTTGGTTTCCAAATAGATATTGATGATGTGACTTCAAAACTGATGTTGGAAATTGTCATTGCCCGCAAATTTACAAAATGATGTTTGACTTCAAAACTGATGTCGAAAGTGGTCCTTAGCAAGAATGTTTTTTGTCAAAAAAAGCCAAACAAAGAAATATAGTAAAACATGATCAGACTTTTAAATACAGTTCAAGATATTGGTGGTGTTCCAGCTACCAAAGTTTGAGAGACTGAAGTTCAACTGTATAACTTACAATGTAAGCTTGATTGTCGAATTGTGCTTCATAGTTTCTTCACAATATAAGAAATATGTTAAAACTAGATTATAAAGGGGAACCACTGCCAAAATTTTTTTATGGAAAGGGGGCCTGGAATGTTATGTATTATCTGAATTATAAGGGGAACCCCTGCCCAAATTTTTTTCGAATGATGGTCTGAAATGGGTTGTAATGGTAAGTGGGGCTTTAAATTACCATGGAAACTGCTGAATTTACTTGCCCAATTGGAACCATACTTGGTGACAACTGTCCATAGTCGGTACCTATTGAAGAATGTGTCTGGTAAGTCTGCATGTATTCCAAGATGGCCGCCAGCGGGGGACATAGTTTAACATTGGACCCTATAGGAAAAACACATTCAAAGACATTCTTCTCTGAAACTACTTGGTCAGTTGGAATCAAACTTGGTCACAATAAGCCTTTAATGGTCTTCTTTAAAATTATGGGCTGACAAGTCTGCACCTCATCAAAGATGGCCGCCAGCGGGGACCATTGGTTAACATTGGACCCTATGGGGAAAACACTTTCAAAGATTTTCTACTTTGAAAGTTCTAGAAAATGAGACACTTTAACATTGGGTTAATTTAGGCTGCAGTTTATGCCAATCATGGACCAGGTGAGCTATACAGGCTCTTGAGAGCCTCTAGTTCATTGAATTTTCAAATTTTGTCGTCTTTTATAATCCATAACTAGAGAAGATGAAGGTTAAGTGTAAATTGATTAAAATGTTTGTCATGCTATGACAACTTGTAAATTGGTGTATAAAATTGTTCGTTGACCGCCATTTTCAAAATGGCCACGAAAAAAAGGCAGGAAAATTCAACATTGTCCGATTTCAATAAAATTTGGTTTCCAAATAGATATTGATGTTGCAACTTCAAAACCAGTGTTGAAAATTGTTCATTGACCACCATTTTCAAAATGGCTTCCAAAAAAGGTGGGAAAATTCAACATTGTCTGATTTCAATGAAATTTGGTTTCCAAGGGGATATTGATGTTGCGACTTAAAAACAGATACTGAAAATTGTTTGTTGACTGCCATTTTCAAAATGGCTGCCAAATAAAGCGGGAAAATTCAACATTGTCCAATTTCAATGGAATTTGGTTTCCAAATAGGTTTTGATGTCGCAAATTCAAACCAATGTTAAAAATTGTCCGTGCACCGCCATTTCAAAATGGCCGCCAAAAAAGATTGGAAATTCAACATTGTCCCATTTCAATGAAATTTGGTTTCCAAGTGGATATTGAATTTTTCATGGACCGCCATTTTAAAATGGCTGCCAAAAAAAAAGCGGGAAAATTCAACATTGTCTGATTTCAATTAAATTTGGTGTCCAAGTGGATATTGATGTTGCGACTTCAAAAGTCGTGTTGAAAATTGTTTGTTGACCGCCATTTTCAAAATGGCCGCCAAAAAGGCTGGAAAATTTAACATTTTCCTATTTCAATGAAATTTGGTTTCCAAATAAATATTGATGTGGTAACTTAAAAATATGGTTTTGAAAATTGTTGTTAACCGCCATTTACAAAATTATGTATCAACTTCAAAACTGGTGTTGAAAGTGGTCATAATCAAGTACATTTTTGTCAAAAAAGCGCAACAAAGAAATATATTAAAACAAGATCAGACTTGAAATACAGTTCAAGATATTGGTGGTGTTTGAGCTAACAAAGTTTGAGAGACTTAAGTTCAACTGTATAACTTAAAATGTTAGCTTCATTGTGGCAACTGAAAGCCAGGTGAGTGACACAGGCTCCTGGGAGCCTCTAGTTACATATCTTGGGGTTTATAGGATTATATTCCCACTACTTGTACAATTTCAATTTCATTATCATGATTATCTGTGTTTAATTGTGTCCAATTACATTTTGGTGGGAAGATGTATATAACATGTATATGTAACTCACTTGATTCCAATTGAAAAATATCAGGTCAGCAGTCTTCTTGAAATTAGAAAATTAATCTTAAACCAGTATACAGGTATCTGTCTGTTGTAACATAGAATTATAATTCTGGGCATATTTTTTACCAATGTTTTTGTCTATTTTCAGCAATCAATTCCAACTTTAAATTCCTGAAATCCAAACATGTGATCACATTAGCATACAACTTGGAGAAGGTAATGATTTAAAACATAAAAAATATGTTGATCTTAGAATTGCAATTTAATGTAATTTTTTTTTGTCATTATGCCTATTGCTAGTAATTTTCATGTTTCAAAAGTCAGATACAAAAAGAACTAATGAAAAAAAGATGAACCAACAGACAGATTTGTTTTTTTGTTCAAAGTTAAAATTTATAATGGAGATAAAGGGAGATAAATAGCAGACAAATAGGAGATAATAAAACTATCTTTTCTTTTGTAGGCTATTTGGATGTGGATGGACAATTATCCAGAAGAATTTACAGAATTACAGAAAAGGCCAAACGATGAACTACAAGGTATAGTATAATAGTATTGAATAAAAAGTTAGACTTCAAAGTTAAGACACTGTCTTCATATTATTTTGATTTGCTTGATAAAAAAAATGTAGTAAACATTAATATAAAAGTGCATGAGAAATTTCAACACAACTATGATCATTATGCACCACTAAATTAAAAGAAACACACCTCAATGAGTAGTATGATAAATTTTATGCATTTGTTTGTTTGATGATGTTAAGATTTAAGGTAGATTGACACTAATACACGGCGCATTTGTGTAACACGAGTTGGATGCGGAATTGACTTGATTTTCAAGCCGGAATATTCCTGTATTGGCCTATTCATTGTGACATCATAAAAATTGTCATACACTTTCCCACGAATTAGCTCCCTTTTCCCTTAAATATTGTTTATTTCGTAAACTAAATAAAGTAACTCTCTTAAACAAACGGTGACATGTAGATTTTTTCAGCATAACAGATAGCTTAAGTGTATATCTCTGAATTATTAAAAAAAATCTATCTGATATTTATTTTATATGAAAGATAAACAATTAGCATGTCCTCACAGTTCCCTATATATTCTTTGTAAATATTGCTGAAAATTACTGAATTTGGTCTAATTTTCAAAGCCAGATAACAGGAAAAGATGATCAGTGACATATTATTTTTATTTTATTTTTGGAACATATAGGTTAAGACCTACAAAATATCTTTTAAAGAAAAAAATTCTGTCTGATTTTTTTGATTAGGATCGAACTACCTTAATGTTGTAACTATTTAGTCAAGAGATTTACAGTTCTCAATACTAATGGAATATAAGATGGCTATATATAGAGCACAATCATTTCAAAATTTGTGTCTGATATGGTGATCCATAAGTGTTTTTTTGTGTATCATACATTTGTTCTGTCCTAATTTGGTGTAATTAACTTCTCTATGTCCTAATTTGGTGTAATTAATTTCTTTATGACCATTCATCTTTTACTGAGTGTAAAATTTATTCATCTATAAGCTTAAAGCTTAAGTATTATATATTTTCTTTCATTACTAGATTGCTGTGACAAATTATTTGATCAGTTTAACCAATGTATGGAGAATTCAAAGAAGAAAGCAGCCATCTGGCCATTACAGATGATGTTACTAGTTCTTTGTCCTGTAAGTGTTGTCAGATACAGTTCGCAAAAAAAAAGAGCTGAGTTGTCTCCCATTGAATTCAGAAATCAGTTTTTGTCACACTAGGACATTTTGAAGAATTTTTAAGAAACCTTTCACAATAAGTTCAAAATATATTGATTGGCTTCTTATACTGTTAACTCAATCCCATTTTCCTCTGCAGGATGAAATTTCTTTATTAGCTCGCAGGGACGAATGTCCGGAGAGCTATTGTCATACCCCTGGCGTCGGCGTCAGCAAAACTTTAACCTGGCTTGTGGAATTGAGATCTGAAGAGCTAGGATGTTGATATTTGGTATGTGGCTTCCTTGTAATGAGAGCTTTCTTCTGGTACCATATTTGTAGACATTTTGACCTTGACCTTGCCCTGAGGAGAATTTTTGAAAAACTTTAACCTTGCTTATAGAAGGTAGGCTTTTAGTGGCAGGTATGCAACTGCTTTCTAGTGGTACCATATTTGTAGACATTTTGACCTTGACCTTGCCCTGAGAGGAATTTTTGAAAAACTTTAACCTTGCTTATAGAAGGTAGGCTTTTAGTGGTAGGGTGTTTATATTTGGTATGTAACTTCCTTATGATGAGAGCTTTCTAGTGGTACCATATTTGTAGACATTTTGACCTTGACCTTGCCCTGAGGGGAATTTTATAGAAGGTAGGCTTATAGAAGGTAGGCTTTTAGTGGAAGGGTGTTAATATTTGGTATGTAACTTCCTTATGATGAGAGCTTTCTAGTGGTACCATATTTGTAGACATTTTGACCTTGACCTTGCCCTGAGGGCAATTTTTGAAAAACTTTACCTTTCCTCTTGAAGGTAGGCTTTTAGTGGTAGGGTGCTTTTATTTGGTATGTAACTTCCTTATGATGAGTGCTTTCTGATGGTACCATAATTATAGACATTTTGACCTTGACCTTGCCCTGAGGTCAATTTTTGAAAAAAAACTTTAACTTTGCTTCTAGAATTAAGTTATTTAATGGTAGGGTGTTCATATTTGGTATGTAACTTCCTTATGATGAGAGCTTTATGATGGTACCATATTTGTAGACATTTTTTCTAGAATTAAGTTGTTTAGTGGTAGGGTGTTTATATTTGGTATGCGACTTCTTGTGATAAGAATTTTCTGATGGAACCTTTCAAATTTATTGTGCATCGAGGTCACACTAATCCCTGGCGAGCTATGTTGTCTTCTGACAACTCTTGTTAGGCTCAATGCATATAAACATGTCAAAAGGAAAGTGCAGTTAAGGTAGATTGGTAGTCTTCCGCCATTTTGATTTGTTATTTTTGCTGTTGTGGTATTTTCTGCTTTTTGAATATGCAAATATTTTATTTGTAATAAATCAATCAATATACTATCCATGATACAAAGTGAAAAGAACATATTTTCACTTAATTTTACATGTATATATTTAATTAAACGAGGTTTGGTAATTTGATAGTTAAATAGATTGAAAGAGGATACTTGAAAAAGGGAGATAATCTAATAAAAAATATTTCATCAGGGATTCGCTCGATTCATTGTCCTGGACGTCCTGCACAGTACCATACAACAATCGAGTGACTGAGAACAGTGTTCTGGATCTGTTCCGTCTGTACCGACTTCAGAGGTGGTGTAGTGTGCATAGTCCGCCATTAAAGATGGAGTCAAACGTAATGGATGCAGGAAAACAAATGTGAATTTAATGAATTTGTGCCATAACAATAATTGCTTTCTAAAGGATAATAAAGAAAATACTTTATACCAGATGAAGTGAACTTAGAAAACATTTAAGAGCTATTGATTTCTTCATTGAAAGATGAATACATTTATCAAAAGACTTGTTTAACGAAAATCTAGTAAATATTAATTACAAAAAAAATAATAAGAACTCCGTCAATCAATTACGTTGGAAAATTCATTTTATATTGCAAAATATTGAGCCAAATTATCATGACACTCTTTCATATTATTGCAACATTTTAAAAATATTATCAGTTTTAATATATAATTTTTGAAAGGTGTTAAACCTACAATACAAGGCATTTTACTTCAACTACAGATTCTATTGCACCATCATTGTATTTTCTTCATTATCAACAAATTTGTTCGCGAAAGTAGCTATCACACAATCGACGTCCATTTTGATATAAGAACATCCTGTTCCAAGACATTCGATTTGCTTGTCAAGAACATTGTGATCGGAACATTCCAGCACAGAGAATCGAGTGCCCCCATAGATATCACTATGAAAATTCACATTTTACATATTATATAGAAAACAAAGTCGGTGATCCCCATTTTTCTTCATATTTTTTGAAAATATATTCAAAGGGCTAACACATGAGTAAAATAGAAAGCAATCTATGGAATAGTTTTAAAAACATAAGGGGGTGGGGCTCTGAATATTATATGTATGACCTTATAAGGTTTTGCCTGCTTTAAATGATATTATATAATGATGTGTACATCAACACAAGTAATGTTTCCACATTTTCAAGGGATGTAATTGAGTTTTAATAAGAAATATCTGTGAACATTCACAGCCACCATAGTGCATAGATTCTTGCTTCATATAGTTATACTATATGTCATGTATAAAGAATAATAGAATAGAGAATCAATTAACACAAACTTCACAATATTTCAAGGCCTTTCAAATATTGATAGATATTGGTATCAAGAATCAAGAAATGTCTCAATGGGCAACATTAAATAGAAACTCATTGGGTAAGGAACAGTAAGACTTTCATGATACATGTTTAAATAGCCACAAAGTCAAATGGAATACAATCATCACTGATTATTTGTTGTTTTTTTTATTTTCAGAAAATTTTAGAGGAGATAAACAATGCTGATAATGGTGCTCCATGTTCAGCTCAACATTTGAAAAAGGTAATTATCTAATTCACAAGACTAGGCATCAGGTGATATCAGGTGATATGACAACCAATTACAATTTTTATCAGAAGTTGTAGTTTTTGTAAGTAAGAGTAAGTTTACCACTGATACATTAGAAATGTATTCAACAGATTGCCACATTAAGTAACATCTACAGTGTTGAGCAAGTAAAACCTTTATGTACATGTACATGTATGTTATCCTGCAACACATTAAAATTTAAAGCATTATAAAATGTCTATGAGAGAAAAGAAGTACATGTAAAACAGGCAAAATGTAGATAAAGGCACAGGAGAAATGAGATATTAACATTCCTAAATGAATATCTGATTTGATTCTGATGGTTTTTACTTTTGATATTGTCCTGTCATTTTCACTCTATATTCAAATGATAAATCAATACCTATAATTAATTTAATGCGTGTTTACATTTCAGAAACATTTCATAGATGAAGTAAAGAAAGCCATATCACCTCATCATGCTGGATCTAAGTTAACAGAGGGCGCTGCAGTCACATGTGTTCGTCTGTGTAAAGCATCTACATACATCAGTATCAATGATCGTCTGAATGTTTTATTTAGTTTGGTGCAATCTGTCATTAATGATCTCAAAGTGAGTTATTCCCCTTATACAGTAGAACTTTGTTGGCTCAAACTGCCACAGCTCGAACACAATGGATGTCTCGAACCAATTTTCTGGCCCCTTGGTTCAAGTTTAAACACAGTTTGACCTTGATAGTTCAAAGAACCCTCTAACTCAAACTGTTTTCAACGATCACTTGGATGTTCTAGCAATCAAAGTTAAACTGTATTATGTTTATCAATTATTTCAAATTGAGTTGTCTCCCTTACATTGCCAAGCTTTATTGTCACCTGAGATTTGCCGGGAAGTGAAGAAATGCAAATTACACATTCAATTTCAGTTGAAGTTATTCTTCTGATACACTGGAAAACAAATACCAAGGCAAGAAATTGGAAGACAAAAAATCAAAATCAAAAGTACATGGCAATAAAGGGAGAATACAAAAGGAGACAGCAGGACAGCTGAAGATAAAATAAAGAAAAAATAGAACTTGACAAGAACACGACAAAAATAAAATAATAGCAGTGTGAGCTGCCAAAAGGGATATATTTTCTTTTTTTACACAATATCACTTTATCATGCAAAAAATTACAATGTAAACTTCATCATACTAAATAATACAATGTAAACTTTTTCATGTAAACAATGCAATGTAAACTCTATTACACAAAAAAAGAAAACAATGTAAACTTTATAATGAAAAAAGTACATTTTAAACTATATCTTACAAAAAATACAATGTATACTTTATCTTGCAAAAAAAACAATATAGAGACTTTGTCCCATGTGCATTTACTCCATATCCCTTCAAGGCTTCATTGTTTATGATAAACTTATCTTACAATACAGTGTGTGATATTTTTTTCAGCAATTGTTATTCAATCCTCCTCCGAACACTAAGCCATTTTCCCGTGGACAGAGTATTGTTGATCTGGATCTCTACAATGATTGTTTCGTCTCCTGCTTCAGAATAACGCCACATAACAATGATGTCCTGAAAGTGTGTTTACATCCAAGCTCGCCTCCTATTTATCATTTTGTTTTGGTTAATGCATTACACAGAATTATCACACAGGTTAGTACACTGAAAGATTTTAAGTTTATATAGCACATAGTTTGTTTACACATATGTAGAAGATACATGTATCACTTATATTGAATTATTAATTACTACTGTAAAACGGGATGAATTTGCGAAATGAAATTTTCGCTAAAATGGCCACTTGACATTAGTTCGTGGATTGATGAATTCGCGGGTCCTCCATCGATAATTCATAAACACATGTTGATGGTTATTATCACATAAAGAAACAAAATTATGAACAGAAAAACATCAAGATATTTACACACTAGCAACCTAATGCCCGATTTTCATTTAATGATGTCAATATTAACTAATAAACAGGTTACCTGACATGAAAGATTTGCAAAATTGATAAATTTGCGTTAAACGTTGGTTGTGAAAAAATGTGAATATGTTATGGTCGCAAATATTTCCAGTTTTACAGTACTTATTATTTGATGTATTCATTCATTTTTTCATTCAGTGTTGAACTCTATGCCCTTATTTTGCACCAATATAACATACTGACTGTATACCTTTTATTCCTTAGTTTTTCTTGATTCCAGTTAAACAAATGGTTGTAAAAAAAGTCAAAATTTACAGTGTTGGATTTAAATAAACACTTTACGATGACTATTTCTGGTTGCCTTAGATAATTTTTGAATGTAGTTCATTTAGTTAATTAACATTTAATGATTTACATTTCAGCCAAGATTACCATGGTGGCCTAACATTACTATAATTTATGGCAAAGCAGCAGAATTAAGAAACATGTTTACTGACACATTAAACAAAGTAACACAAGGAATGGCTGCACACACCACACCCAAGTCGGCAGGAGTTATTTTACCATATGTAAGTAATGTTAATTTATACAGTCGAACAAAAAGCTATGATTAACAAGAAGTTATTTTAATGAAAAAACCCAATTTTAAAGGGTTTGTAAGCTAAATTTGAATTCAAATCAGTTGTTTGTTAAATATTTATTTTAAATAACAAGTAATAGAATTTTGTGGCACTTTTTATACCCCCGCCTTAAAAGATGGGGTATATAGGATTCCTCTTGTCCGTCTGTCTGTCCATCTGTCTGTCCGTCCGTCTTTCCATCAGTCCGCCCGTCTGTCACACTTTCGTTTCTGGATGATAACTTTAGTTTGCTTTAAAGGAAAGTTTAAATGTTGTTGGACAATGTTTCTATTCATAAAATACAGGTCAAGTTATATTTTGACCGAGATCGTATTTTTCATTCTAGAGTTGTTGCCTTTTAATTAGACAAAATCTGTAAATTTTCTGGTTTCCAGATGATAACTTGAGTTTGCTTTGAAGGAAATTTTTGATATTTTGGGATAATGTTTCTATTCATGAAATACAGGTCAAGTTCGATTTGATCGAGACATGATTTTTCGTTCCGGAGTTATGGCCCTTGATTTAGACAAAATCTGTAAATTTAATGGTTTCCAGATGATAACTTGTGTTTGCTTTGTAGGAAAGTTTTAATATTTTGGGACAATGTTCCTATTCATAAAATACAGTTCAAGATCAATTTTGACTGTGATCGGATTTTGCGTTTTAGAGCTATTTCCCTTGATTTAGGCAAAATCGTTAAATTTTATGGTTTCCGGATGATAACTTCAGTTAGATTTGTGAGAAAATTTTAATATTTTGGGACAGTATTACTAATTATAAAAAACAGTCCAGTTTGATTTTGATCTTGATCGGATTTTGCATTCCAGAGTTTTTGTCCTTCATTTAGGCAAAGTCTGTAAATTTTATGGTTTCCTGATGATATTTTCAGTTTGCTTTGAGAGAAAATTTTAACATTTCTGGACAAGGTTACTATTTATAAAATACAGTCCAAGTTGGGTTTTGACCATGATCCTATTATGTGTTCCTGAGTTATTACCCTTGATTTAGGCAAAATCTGTAATTTTTATAGTTTCCAAATGATAACTTCAGTTAGGTTTGCGAAAATTCCTGCAACTACTAGGATTGCTTATGGGCAAGGGTATCTTTGTGATCAGCAGATCACCTTTTTAGTTAATTTTAGAATTTATTGCAAGAAAAGAATGTAAATACATGTATGTTTTTATTTTATAGGACTATAATGTCTTTAAAATATTTTTGAAAGGTTATGAAATTGTGTGCAAGATATTAAAACTTTCTAATTAAAAATTGATGTTTTTTGTGTCGCCTGCTGTAAGCAGAGTCGACACATAGGGATTACTATCCGTCGTCTTACGTCGTCATCCTGCGTCGTTGTCGTCGTCGTCATCCTGCGTGGTCCCGACAGTTATTGAATCCACAACTCCTTCAAAACCACTTTTCCGATTCCTACCAAACTTTCAGGATATATTGTTTAACTGGTGTAGTTGTGCACCTGATACTTAGAATTTTAATTTTGCCTATTTTAGAGGTTATCAGAGCCAATATTGCTCATTTGTGAGTCTGTTGGTTTTGAATCCGCAACTCTTTCAAAACTGGCAGTCAGATTCTAACAAAACTATCAGGATAAGTTGTTCACCAGGTGTAGTTGTGCACCTGATACTTAGAATTTTGATTTTACAGATTTTAGAGGTTCACAGAGCCAAAATTGCTCATTTGTGAGTCTGTCTGTTTTGAATCCGCAACTCCTTCAAAACTGTCAGTCAGATTCCAACCAAACTCGCAGGATATGTTGTTCACCTGATGTAGTTGTGCATCTGATACTTAAAATTTTGATTTTGCAGTTTTAGAGGTTCACTGAGCAAGAATAGCTCATTTGTTAATTCAGTTTGTTTATGTGGAACTCCTTCAAAACTGTAAATCATATTCCAACCAGCCTTTCAGAATACATTAATTACTTGATATAGTTGCACACCCAATATTTTAAAATTTTTGATTTTACAGATTTAAGAGGTTAACAGAGCCAAAATAGCTCATTTGCTAATTGTGTTTTTTAATCTTTGATTCCTTCACAACTGTCTTGTCAGATTCCAACCTAATTTTCAGTATATGTTGTATATCAGGTCTGGTTATGCACATTATACTTAGATTTATTTTACTGATTCTAGAGGTTTGCCAAGCCACTAAGCTCATATGTTAAATCAGATTGTAAATCAATGCAAGTCCTTTAAACTGTAATTCATATTCTTAACCAAATTTGCAGAATATGTTTTTCTCCTAATCTAGACATGAACATTATAAGTGAAATTTTAATTTTGCATATTTTAGAGCTTCACTGGACCAAAAATGGCTCTTCTGTAGTGCAGGCGATACAAGTGTTCCATGGAACACCCATCAATTTTATTTTCAGCTTTCAATTCAGACCATATCTAAGTTAACTTTAATGAAGATAAACAAAGCCACAGATGAAACCATGACAACATACAGATATCTTCTACTGTGGATCGTTAGACTGATTCATGATGATCCAAACCTCATGTTACATGTAAGTATCCATGGTAACATACAGATATCCTCTGTTGTTGATCGTTAGACTGATTCATGACGATCCAAACCTCATGTTACATGTAAGTATCCATGACAATATACAGATATCTTCTGTTGTGGATAGTTAGACTGATTCATGACGATCCAAACCTCATGTTACATGTAAGTATCCATGATAACATACAGATATCTTCTGCTGTGGATCGTTAGACTGATTCATGATGATCCAAATCTTATGTTACATGTAAGTATCCATGGCAACATACAGATATCTTCTGTTGCGGATTGTTAGACTGGTTCATGACGATCCAAACCTCATGTTACATGTAAGTATCCATGACAACATACAGATATCTTCTGCTGTGGATTGTTAGACTGATTCATGATGATCTAAACCTCATGTTACATGTAAGTATCCATGGTAACATACAGATATCTTCTGCTGTGGATCGTTAGACTGATTCATGATGATCCAAATCTTATGTTACATGAAGTATCCATGGCAACATACAGATATCTTCTATTGTGGATTGTAAGACTGATTCATGATGATCCAAATCTCATGTTACATGTAAGTATCCACGACAGCATACAAATATCTTCTGTAATGGATCGTTAGACTGATTCATGATGATCCAAATTTTATGTAACACATTAATACCCATGAAAAACATTTCCTTATCTGTAGATCCTATTAATTTTTCTAAAACACTTTCATATACCCTTTCAGAAAACAAATTGCTTTAAGTATGTCACAGAACTACATATCCATGGAGTTCATAAAAAAATTTGTTAAATTATATTTCATCAGTGTGAGATTTGATAGTAACAAATTGTCAGATACATAGTTAAAGTTATTTCACCAATTCTCAGAAGCAACAATTATTAAACGAGAAAGTTTTTAAATATTTTTTGTGATTTTGACTTGTACTGTTTGTAACTGTTTAATAGCCTGTTAATTTAAAGCTTATGGTATTTGGGAATACTGTATAAGTGGTTATTTTTGCAAGGACTTAATTTTCGCTTTATTCGAAACCATTCTGAAGTTGCAAAAATTGCATACTGTGAAATCAGTGATTTAGCTAGCGCTCGTCACTTTCGCCATTGACGAATCTTTTTTGGAAGTGGCAATTTTTTAAGCCTGCAATTCGTCACTTGAAATTTCAAAATTGCCAAATATTAAAGTATTATGTCCATAATCTTTGTCACTGTAATCTAATTGTCCAAACTGACACTTTAATTACACCTGTAATGCTAATTAAAGGATTAGTTCAGTTGTAAACAAACACCGTCAGTGATTTGTTTACCAGTGTGTTCCTGGCCTGTTATCATTAATTACCGGTCAATCAGAGGTAACCTGCTCACCTGTATGGCAATTAACTATCAGTTGTTTAAAATTATTAATGTTTTGAACATTTAAATCTTTTTTTTCAGCAGAATTTTCATAATTAACAGGTCAAACTTCCCCTTTGAATTTTTGTTAAAAGATCACGTTTTTTTGAAAGTTGGGTTATTTCCCTTTAATGATGTCTTTAAAATGAATTTATATTTTTTAGAATTGAACCTATGCTGATATTTGCTCTGGTAATTATAACAGAAAATTACATTTTACCACTATTTAAGCTTAAAAAGTGTTTATAAACAACATTTGTTTGATATTTGGAAAATAATTTCTTTTATAATACAAATTTATAGAAAGTTTTGTGTGTAATAAGTTATAGAAAAGTTTAACTAGTGAATGACAATTACAAGCTAACATTACCTCTTTCAAATCTTAGAAGAGGTATGATGGTTAAGCTAATAAATGTCATAGGAACCAGAAAGAGTATTATAAATCTGGAACAATGATGTGCATATTTAAATACAACCAAATACAGAAAAATTATATATCATAAAATTAGTATCTCATACTACACATTGCGCCGCGAAATTTATACGCAAAAGTGACTAATGGTCTCAAAATCCTAGCTAAATCCCTGGAAATATAATAGATATAATAGATATGCAGTAAATGATAAGCAATTACGAAAATTTGAGTCCCACGAAAATAAAATCCAGCAATTTTGAAAGAAATTCCAAAATTTGCGTCCCGCAAAAATAACCACTCATACGGTATAATAAACTATAACAGTATGATTGCACTGCACATTGCCTTTCAGAAACAAGACATGCCAGGACATGAAATCCATAACAGTGTAACAATTCATGCTACAAACAATCTAGTTTCTGGAGGCTAATTTAATAGTCATGTTGTTGAAAGCTTTTACTCTATCCACTGTAAATACAGAGATATGATTGTTTTGTGTATTGATTTACAGAATCAAGGGAAGCCAGGACATGAAATCCAGAACAGTACACAGGAACTAATCAATGGTCTGGTGTCTTTAGTTCACCAACAATGTATGCCTGATGTAGCTTCAGAGGCTATGGAGGTTTGTTCTACTATAAGTACATGTACATAATCTTGTACTCTAATGAGCACATAAGATAAATTTTAAATAATCCATACATAAAATAATTATATCAAGAAATTTATCTTGTATTTTATCCGAATCCATAATAGGATATCATTTTTTACCTTTTGATGTGCTGCTCAGTAAGCATTTCCCTTGTCAATTCACTTTAAGTTAAAGTTAAAGTTAAATTTAATTGATTGCCAATTAGATTTTATCTTTCTTATCAGAACCAATTGTGATCGATAAAGCACTGGAGTCAATTATAATCGATTCCAACTGTTCAAATCAAAATATGTTTGAATAGAGACCAGCTCTGTTTATTGTTTGCAGTGGATTGAATAGCCAAAACTTATGGAATTGATAGCAATTCATTCAATTATTGCAAGTATTAACAGGGTCTTTGATGATAAGGGTTATCTCTATTTCAGGCTTTACTGTGTCTACATCAGCCAGAAAATATTGAGTTGTGGAATCCAGAATCTCCTATCCATACATTTTGGGATGTCAGGTAACTGATCTTTCTGCATTAATCTTGTTTTTTTTTTCCATGTAATAAACAAAAACCTGTCTAAACACTAGGAAAAACCTTTTGTATTAATTTCTATTTATTATACCCCCGCTTTGAAAAAGTGGCGGGTATATAGTGATGGCGGTGTCTGTCCATCCGACCATTCGTCACACATTTTTGGTCACAGTTTTCTCAGCTTGTATATGTTGGAATGATTTCATATTTGGTCAGAAGCTTGATTATGATGAGTTTTAACGTGTAAGCTATTTTTGAGTCTGCCGTGTTGCTACTTCCTGTTTGCCGATATGTTAAGTTTTACCCTAACACACTATGGATGAGAAATTTTGGTCACAGTTTTCTCGGTTTGTATACGTTGGAATGATTTCATATTTTGTCAGAAGCTTGATTATGATGAGTTGTAATGTTTAAGTTATTTTCGGGTCAGACGTGCTACTTCCTGTTTGCTGATATGTTGAAGTTTTACTATAACCCTTTATACATGTATATGAGAATTTTTCGTCACAGTTTATTTGGCTTCTTTAAGTGGGAATGATTTCAAATTTGGACTGGAGTTTTATAATAATGAGTTGTAATGTGTAAGCCGTTTACAGGTCAGTTGTGCTTGCAATTCCAGTTTGCCGATTCTTTGATGTTTAACTATAACTAACTAAGAAGGAGAAATTTCGTCACAGTTTTCTCTGCTTATTTAGGTTGGATTGATTTCATATTTGGTCTGAAGCTTGATTTTGATGAGTTGTAATGTGTAAGCCATTTTCAGATCTGCTGTATTACCACTTCCTGCTTCTTGGCTTGTATGAGTGGGGATGATTTCAAATTTGTCCTGGACAACTGTTTTATTACACTGTGGAAGCGGGGGTATTCATTTGTGTACCAGTGGACCAAAGTACTTCTTGTTTTGAACCTGTATAATTTGAACACCTGTCTAATCCAAACAAAAGCTTCAGTCTTAAAGGGGTTCAGTTTAGACAGGTTTTACTGTATTTAAACAATAACAGAAGATTTATATTGTATAACAATTCATTGTGAACAAACTAAACAGATGGAAAAAGCTATTCAGATTGGAACACTTATTTATTAAATACAGAGTCAGAAAAGGTCAAAATTAAGGAACAAAGGAATAATGTAAATATTATTAGGCAAAGAAAAAGACATAATGTACAAACATATATATTGGTCTTACACTTTTGTTGAATGATAAATTATGCAGGTATTTTTTTCATTGCTGCATTGGGAAAAATAGACCTTCCCATAAGCAAATACATGTACCTACCTATGTAAATAACCCAATGAAATTTTTTTTGTTACATTGAACTTTACATTATTTATTATTTTATTTTCAGCTCTCAGGTGTTATTTTCTATATCACAAAAATTAATACAAAGACAGTTGTCCAGTTACACAGAAATACTGAAGTGGTTACGGGAAATCCTAGTGTGTAGGAATATCTTCTTACAAAGAAATAGTGCCAGTGCTAATATAGGAAATAACAAAACTATTTGTATACATATCAAATTAGAGGTAATTATAATATAGTTTAAATCTGCGGTACCGCTACAATAAGGTTCCTCCCCACAGAGCCCACCCTCCTACAAAGACTAAAACACAACATTAGCTTTGTACTTCTCTCATCAGAGCCACTTCCATCTAAAGGCCAATAAGATGATGCAGTTTGGGGTGGCCTGATATAGAATGGGATATAGGACGACTATATACAACATTCTCATATCATATTAGGAACAATGGAATAAACAGATCATGCACAAAATTTAAATAAAAAAATACATTAAGGAGGTTTGCTCCTCATGTTTTGGGATTTCTGTCAGATTTTCGGAATTCTCTGGTTTTATCCATTTAAAAGCATTATATTTTTTTGCCCATGGACCCTCTTATTTTTTCCCATAATTTCATTTTATTTATCTTAATAAGCAAATCTGTAAAAATTTCATGAAATTTTATTTATTCTGTCACACTCATTTGTGGTCAAACTTTGCTAATGTTAATCCTATGAAAAATCCGAGGAGTTCAGTTCCCGCCAAATTTTCAATTACTTAAATCTCAAAAATGAGATCATCAACCTCTCAATTTTTTTCACTTAAATTACTTCTTTTTTAGTTTCCTAACAAAAAAGCACATTTATTTGAAATCCTTTTTATTTTCAAATAGAGTAGCGAACCCCCTTAATACCAAAATTGCAGATGGGCATTTTGACAATTTATATGTAGGTAATACGGATGAAATTTGAGGGACAAAAAATTGAAGAGATGTTTAAGAACTAATAATTTTATCAAATGACTGAATGGTTTAAAATTGCCCAAGATATTTTTTAGTTTAATAAAATTTTGTAAACTTTAGATAGTGTAATTTTGAATGATTGTTTTTGTCTAGCTTTCACTGAAGTACTCAATAACTTGGCTAGTGAAATTCACATGAACTAACAATTTCCTAGATCCGTTTGAGTCATTAGTAATTAGTAATTTAATAACATAAATACAAAAATTGCAGTAAATTTAAATTCTGAAGATTGCCACTTTGTCAATTTAGAGGAGAGAGTTCCCTTTGGTTGAAGGAAAAAGCATAGACGTTCATGTAAGGGGTGCCAAATGGAAGTCTTGCCAATTTAAATGGCTAAATGATGCTATAAAATTATCATTTATATTGCTAAATCTGTTGTGTTGTTCATTACAGGTTGTGTTTTTTATGTATTTATGGAGTATCGATATTGACGCAGTGTTGACAGCAATGTCATGTTTCAGTTTATTATGTGAAGAAGCTGACATTCGCTGTGGAGCTGATGAAATGGCAGTTACACAGATTTTACCAAACTACAATGTTTATGCCGATCTGGCTCAAGCTAGCACAGTTCTAACTACAGGTTGGTATAATTTTGAAGCCTTGGTAGTATAGTTGATCTTGAAAGAAAAAAATGTTATGGTGCTTTTATGGTTGTTTATCATTTTGAAGTCACTCCTTATTATTTAAAAAGAGAACATTATAATGCAATGAAAATTGTTATTAAAATGCCTAATTTCTTTTGTATACATAATGAAAAACATAGCTTTTTTTTATTGTAAATCCATGATGCTGATTAATGCATACATGTACATATAGTTATAGTGATACTAGATTTAGTGCAGTACTTGTTATTAGAAGTTCATTGGTGTGTAAACAGAACCTTTCACTCATAAACTTGATACAAAATCTTTCTGATTTCATTTAGTTTGTGAGTTTTCACATTGAAAATCTCGTGCAAAAATCATTTTGAATCCAGTAATATGTGTAAACTGTACAGAAAAATATGATATTTTATTAAATTTTACAGGCAGAGCAGCCTTACAGAAAAGAATCATGGCGTTATTAAGGAAGATAGATCAACATACATCTGGTAATTCTCAAGCATGGGACGACACTTACAGGAACTGGGAAATCATTACACAGTACCTAGAAACATTTCCTAAAGATCCTAAAGTCAAAATGGAGGAATGTAGTCCAGCTGGTCTGGGGGCTGGAATTCCAATGAAGAGGAAACCACCACATCATGCTAGTACTGAACATGAACTAGAGGTATGTAGTTACAAACAGTATTTAGACTTCAGGGTCAAGATACATGAAAATGATAAACTGTACACAGTAAAATTTTTGTGGCAGTTTAATTTTTCGCTATTTCCATGTTAGAGAGAGGATCTAGCCTTAAAATAAAACTGTTGAATAATTTGATGCAGTTGGGTGATTTGTAACTGGACAGGCAACATCACATTCAAGACTACACGAAATAAAATTTACTTCCGAAACAGATAGAAAAACCCGGCATGAAAATTCCCTATTTACAGTATATACGTGTATTGCTTAATAAATCAGGGAGTCTGCGAGAAACTATCAAAATTGAATAGAAAAACTTAACTATGTATGCTTTTGCTTTACCTTATGACAACTTTGCAGGGAACAATAATTATAATTTGATAATTATACATATAAAACAACAGAGAATAATAATATGTACTTTATTATTTGAAACATCTTTCAGGACCAGTTAAATGAATGGGCAAACATGACAGGGTTTTTATGTGCCCTTGGTGGAGTAAGATTGCAGAACAAACCTCACAGGATTAGTGCCACAAGTATACCCAGTGGTCTGGATACCAGAAAAACCAGTCTCATGCAGAGCTGTGGTGACTCTCAATATTGCCCAGTTACTCAGTAAGTAAATTATACCCAGTGGTCTGGATACCAGAAAAACCATTCTTCCGTAAATGGCTGTTTTCTGTGTAAGACAGCCCATAGAAGACAGGGTCACGTGAAGCTGTCTTACACAGATAAATGTCCAATCCAATGTTGCAATTTGTTCGACATCACAGTTGTTACCATAATAAATTCCATGGATGATTTGACGTCACAAATAAGAACTTCACAAGGAATAGCAAGTTTTACCTTTTCTTCTTTCTTTCTACAGAAGAAATAAGTTCTTACATTCAACCAAAATTAAAGATCGGGATAGCTTCCACTGGTGTGAGAAATTCTACTTGTTTAACCCTTGTTTCACTGAGGGAAAGACGGAATTTCTCACTCTTGTGGAAGAAATCCCTTATCTTTAATATGGTCTCATAAGAACCTATTAGTCTCATGCAGAGCTGTGGTGATTCAAAATACTGCCCCATTACTCAGTAAGTACCTAGTGGTCTAGTTTCCAGAAAAACCAGTCTCATGCAGAGCTGTGGTGATTTACAATATTGCCCCATTACTCAGTAAGTACCTAGTGGTCTAGTTTCCAGAAAAACCAGTCTCATGCAGAGCAGTGGTGATTCACAATAATGCCCTGTTACTCAGTAAGTACCTAGTGGTCTAGTTTCCAGAAAAACCAGTCTCATGCAGAGCTATGGTGATTCACAATATTGCCCAGTTACTCAGTAAGTATTATGCCTAGTGGTCTGGATACTAGAAAAACCAGTCTCATGCAGAGCTATGGTGATTCACAATATTGCCTAGTTACTCAGTGAGTATTATGCCTATTGGTCTGGATACCAAAAAACCCAGTCTCATGCAGAGCTCTGGTGATTCTCAGTAGGAGTTTCCCAGTGACGTCACAAGCTTGAAAAATTACCTTTGGTTGGCAAGAAATCGTAGTCACTGATTAGGGTAATAAAAATGTCATTTTCAATTAACTAGTGAGAATTTGTTATTTAAGATAAATGGATAATTCTTTTTTATCTCAATTATGTAATGTTTACACTTTTACAGGATGTAAAAATTTTCAGCTTTTTATTTTTAATATATAACAATAACTAGCGTATATTGTAAACCATATAATTTTTCGAAACTTTCACTTTTTTGTAATTCACATGAAAAAATATTTGTCTATTTTTATTAAAAAAGTAAATTGGTAGAAAAAATATGAATATCTCATTGTTTAATATGCAATTTACAGATCCAAAATTGTGCAGATAATGAAAAATTTATCAAAGATTAAAAATTCTATCCCAATGTTATATAATAATAATTCGTCGGCTTTGCCAACCAAAAATGCTAATTTGCATATGTAAATTAGATTTTGTGACGTCACTAATTGGATTCGCGGAAACTCCTATATAGCCCAGTTACTCAGTGAGTATATGCCCTGTGGTCTTGATACTTGAAAAACCAGTCCCATGCAGAGCTGCAGTGATTCTCAATATTGCCCAGTTACTCAGTAAGTACTATGACCATAGGTGTGGATACCAGAAAAACCAGTCTCATGCAGAGCTGTGGGGATTCACAATATTGCCCAGTTACTCAGTGAGTACTATGCCTATTTGTCTGGATACCAAAAAACCCAGTCTCATGCAGAGCTCTGGTGATTCTCAATACTGCCTAGTTACTCAGAAATTATTATGTTCAATGGTTTGGATACAAAAACCAGTCTCATGCAGAGCTATGGTGATTCACAATACTGCCAAGTTGCTAAGTATAATGCCTAATGGTCTGCATACCAGATTATATGAATCTAACACCGGTTAAAAGGCAAGATCAAGAAATCTCAGACACCCAAGGGTAAGATTTCAATATTTCTCTGACGAGGCTTGCCGAGTCAGAGAACCATTGAAATCTTACCCGAGGGTGTCTGAGATTTCTAAATCTTGCATTTTCAACGGTGTTTGATTTATTTTCTCACTTTTGTAATCACAAACTATGTTTTTTTCACCACCATGCCGTTCTTGTCATCCGTCGTTCCTAAGCGACGTCAATGACATCAGAATACGTTGCCTTGGTAAATTCTGTCTTGTACTGGGGGGTACAAGACAAGGAAATCTCACACCGCTAAAAATAGGAACTGTTCTGTCTCAAAAGTGAGAATAACCAGTCTCACAATACTGCCCAGTTACTCAATATGTATTCTGTTTTTTGAATAGGCTAACAATTGTTATCTCAAGTATCAAGTTGTCTTAAAAGTGAACTTGTATCAAATTGCTCCTACATTTTATTTATTGTCAACATGTTTACAGTGAATATACAAATAATTTTCAGATTTTCAAAAATTTAAAAATACCGATATTAAGACTTTATGAATAATGTGTGTGAGAAGGGCCTCATGAAAACATGCACATATACCTTATGTTTTTAAGCCTCATTATACATTTATGTTTTGTTTTACAGGTTTATAAGTAATCTATTGAAGTTATTAGTATGTCAAAATGAGAAATTTGGTGCCCAGATACAGAAACATGTCAAAGAACTTGTCGGACATGAACTCAACCCAGCATTATTCCCAATACTGTTTGACCAAATCAAAGTTTGTGTGGATAAATTCTTTGATCCATCTGGACAGGTAGGTAAAAAAAATACAACATTTTGGCAAATTATAGTTATAATATGTCCTTCAGCACAAAACATTATAGGGGTCTTCTAAGTTTGTAAAATCATTTATTACATACTTAGTAGAAATAAAAGCGTTTTTGCATGATCAGTATGACTGGAAGTAAACTGTCCATATTTTCACACCCAAGGAAAATAGGAGGTTATTTTATTCTCCTCATGCATCTTAGACAAAATAAATGACTTCCCGTCCATATTGGCCTGGGCAAATAAACGACTTCCAGTCCATATTGGCCTGGCATTTCTAAACGTCGGAAGTATGTAATAAATAGTTTAATACATTGTCATTTCTATATTGACCTGATTATCATCCCTCGATCCATATTGCCCCTATCGAGCCAATATGGGTGTCTCGGGATGATGACCAGGCCAATATGGAAATGCCCATGTATTAATCTGTATGTATTACGCTTTGGTGTTTTTTGGCTTTATACAAGTATAGTAACATGTGAAATAACATATTTTTCACAAATCATGCTGATAAAAAAAAGTCCTTTTCACGGATCACCCCCACAGGTTTAGAACTGATAGTGCACAAATAACTTTTAAAGGACAGAAAGTAATCCTCACACAAAAAGGTTTGAGCTGGGTGTGAGTGTTGGGGGAGGGACATATTATTTACTCTTGTCTGTCTGTCTGTTTGTCGCTCTTGGCATGCTGTCTTCCTTTATTAAGGGGTTTAAAACTGAACATCATTCTTGCTTATTTGGCAAAAAAATAGAATTCATTATCAGAATGTTTGTGGAATTATTTTCGATGTCTTATTTTAGTTAAATTTGATCAAATATGCCACTTTTATTGGGTAACCATATTGAATATTGAACCTTTTCAGCAAATTCCTGCTATATTAAGGGGAGATAATACGTATATAAATAATAGACAAAAATCAGTTTTAAGTCAAAACTGACTCTCAAATTTGTTCATGCAATTCAAAGGCAAGTATACTAGCTAATAGTTGACCAAATTTGAAAAAAAAATTCTATTCAATGTACATGTAAGTAAAATGAAAAAAAATTTTGTTTAAATTTGCTGATTTCCCCATATTTCAGCCAAAATAGCTGATTTTTACACAACAAATTTCACGTTAATGACCACTAACTCCCAGTTTTTATTATCCCCTCGCCCA